>APFE030726243.1:0-21840 GCA_000404065.3 Pinus taeda | reverse complement strand
AGACCTGAGTTGTACATCATTGAGAGGAAAAATCATATAGGTAGGAAATTGTTGTCCTTCTATCATGTAAGTATTATGAGGGTTTTTATTGTTAGGATTTGGAAATAGCTGAGAGGGTAGTTAATTTTTCTTTTGTTGGAATCGAAGCATGAGTTGAGGATTTGGATTTTTTTGAGAAGGTTGTTGTTGAAGAAATGGTAATGAAAGTTGTGGATTTTGATTTGGAAGCTGTGGAGTTTGTTGGCTTTGAAAAGATGGAGGATATTGGTAAAATTGAGCAAATCTCCCATAAGGATTTTGCATCCCTTGTGCCCATGATTGATATGGATTTTGAGGTTGGGGCCAAGGTTTTTGCCAAGGATTCCAATTTGGTGGGGGTTGAAAATTCATAGGATTGTTAAACCCTTGATTTTGTTTCCCCTGCCAAGGTCTTCTTGCAACAAAATAGAGAGATTCTACTGAATTTGGATCTTCTTGAAAGACAACGATGAGCCCAGGAATTGAAGGACAATCCTTGGTCTCATGATTCTCTGAGCAAATCATACATGTTTCTACAACATTCCCTTAGAGCATGTTTCTTCTTACATTTCGGACAAAAGATGGCTAAAGCATCAGTTTTTGCTTTCTGCTTGTTTTGAATTTTAAGGGTGTCTAGTTGTTCACTAAGGCTCCCTAAGATATCAGTTTTGAATTCATCAAGCATATTTCCAATCTCTGCCCTACTTACTGATCCAGTTGCAGATTTGTTTGCCTTGATAAGAGAAGGATCTCTAGGCCCTTTTCCTGTTTTAGATTTTCCTCTTGAGAGATGGACACATAGTTCTGCTATGTCACGACGCGAAAGCTGAGAGATGTCTCCCTTCCCCATCATGTTTAAAATATCTATCCATTCATCTATAATGGCTTTCAATAAAAAGGCTTTCAAAGTTTCCTCATCTAAGTTGCTCATCTTTGCTCTTCTTAAGTTGTATTGAAATCTTTCAAGTAAATCTTCCAAGTTTTCATCTTTTTTTTGTACCATTTTAAATACCTCATCCTTGTGATTGGTGAGCATACAATAGTCTAAGTATCTATCCAAAAACGTTTGTTTCATATCATTCCAAGTCCTAATAGATTGGGTGACTAATCCCATGAACCATTTCAAAGCGGCTCCCTTTAATGTTAAAGGAAACAGTTTGAGTTTTTGAGAGTCTTCCATATAGTCATAAGTTCGGCACAATACTTCAAACTCAAACAAAAATGTTTCAGGATCCTCACTTCGCAATCCATAAAAGTTGGGGAGGATAGATGGTGAGATGTTTTTCATCGTTGTGTGAGTTTCCTCATCAACTATAGGGAATCCAAACGAATTGTCTCCTTCCCTATTTCTTCCATTATTACCTCCACCTCCACCGTTGTTGCCTCCATTATTTCCTCCTCCTCTACCTCTACCTCTACCTCTACCTCCGAATCCATCTACTACTTCCTCTGTCATGATAGTTTCTTCAGAGTCCTCAGATTCCTCTGGTTCGTCTACTAATGGTGAACAAGGAGGAATTTCCCCTTCCTCTTCTTCAGGTGATTCTACTTCTTTGATTACAATATGCTCTCCTATAGAAGTAAAGAAAGGGTCTTCTTCTAGATGAGGTTTGGTAGATAGTGTAGGAGAATCCTCTAATTCAGCTGCTGCTCCTTGAATTCCAGGAATCTTAAGGCTAGGAGTAGATGGCGGTGAATCTTGTCTATACCTTGAAGAAGCTGGAGTTGTGAAAATCGAACTCTTGGCTCTAGCTATAAACCTTCCCCTAGAATCTCTTGCTCTATGCATGTCATTTTTATTTTTATTTTTAAGTTGGGGCTAATAATTCTCTTTCTGATCTTCCAGGTCACACTAGGTGCAAGAAGAGAGCATACTTAAGAAATTATTGAACCAATAACTCTCTTTTTTGATCCTCCAGATCACACTAGGTGCTATAGGAGAGCATACTTCAAGAAGCTATCAATTTTTCCCTTTTTATTGTTTTTTTTTAAGAAATTGGCTACCTAGTTACACTTCCTCGACAACGGCACCAAAATGTTTGGTCAATTTAGAGTGTCCTAAATTGCTACATTAATTTCTCTATCCGGGATTAGTAAGCTGACGAAGTGTGGCGCACTATATGTGCAAGATAACCTATCTCTTACTTTTTGTCGTTTTTGGTTTTTTTTATTTATTTTGTTTTTGGGTTTATCTTCGTTGATTTCCTAATGTGAGATGGAAATTCTAAAAGACAAGTATGGATATAAATTTTCAAGGCAATGATGTCCTTTATAATGATTTCCAAAACTTCAAACTTCAAAAGGGGTTTAAAACATGCAATGATAAAGTTAATTCCTAAAAGAAAATGAAAATGTGCCACTATACTAGTCCAACAAACAATGAACTATTGATCATGAAACCATTATCCCTGCTGCTGTCTAAATACAAAAGAAACTGTACTCAAAGAAATCCAAAAATTGCAAGTAAAGTAAAGCTAAAGTCAAATTACATCAACTCATATTCTGACCCCTCACCAGTTAGTCTCGCTATGGCTTTCGGAGGTAATCATAAACAACTTGAGCAATATGATATCTAATTTGCAGAAAAGTAAACTAATATAACATTACACACTCATACTTCAATCCCTCACCATTAGTCTCGCTATGGCTTTCGGAGGTAACTGACAATGACATGAGCAATCCAATATCTAATTTGCAGAAAAATAAACTAATATCAAATTACACACTCATAATTCAATCCCTCACCATTAGTCTCGCTATGGCTTTTAGAGGTAACTGATAATGACATGAGCAATCCAATATCTAATTTGCAGAAAAATAAATTAATATCAAATTACACACTCATAATTCAATCCCTCACCATTAGTCTCGCTATGGATTTCAGAGGTAACTAATAATGACATGAGTAATTTAATATCGAAGCCAACTAATAAAGCCAATGAAAAGAACTAAAACAAACAAAACAGAGCTGGAATTAAAAACTAAGAAATGTAAGTCAGCAGAAAGATAAAACTGATTCCATATCATTAGTCATTGTAAAACTATGTGCAAATGCTCGAGTTGCCTACTGTAATTTGGAACAAATACACTCATCAGCATGAACAACAATGGAAAGCATGCAAAATTATGGACAAAAATAAAATGTTAATACCATAAGAAATGCAATATATATGTTGGACACCTAATCCTAAATGGGTTAGTGTGGAAGCCGAATGGACAAAAGGAGTCCAAGAGACCTTGGGATGTGAAACCCAAGAGTCACATAATTTACTATAAATGTAAATCTCTTGTTAATAAAATTGCACTCACATGCTTTATCTTTACTATCTTTCTCGCTCCCCATGTGTGTTTAACATGGTATCAGAGCAGGCGTATTCCTGCATTCCTGCCCTGCATAATTAATTTGAGCCATTTGTTTATGGCCTTTCTGTGCAGTTTATTTATGCCATATTCACTTGAACGTTTCTCTGCCTCACTGCCCATGAACGTTCCTAAAAGAAGTGCTTTCCATTATTCTCTGTGCATTATTCCCTGACCAGCGCTGTCCAACCTGCACTGCCTCTGCCATAATGCATCTGTCTTGACATAATGCGTTGCCTCTGCCATAATGCATCTGTCCTGACATAATGCGCTGCCTCTGCGTATGTTTTTCATTGTTTAACGCCTTATGCATAACCGTCCAAGCTCATTCCACCATGTTCAAACTGTTCTGGAGCGTTTGACAATGTTATTTTTTCATGTGTTTCTATGAATGTTGCCACTGTAACTCCTGTCAGTTCTGCCCTAAATCTTGCCAGAACTGGAGCATTTTCTCTCTATGTGAAGCTGAAATCAATTTTAATTCTGGGTGGTGTACATGCCAAGCTCCAGCATTGAATTCTCTACATCTTCCTGCTGACTTCATACGTCTCAAAGTACACGGGTGCATGGATGGCTTCCATTACCTGCTCCACTACACCTGTTACGAGGGGCCCTATGCCATCCCCCGGAATAAGGGTCACTGCCCTCGGTGTGCCGTCCCCCGGCCGTGGCATGTAAGTTATGTTCCTCCTCGCCTAGGAGGGTTCTAGTCCCTTTCTCAGAACTTGCACCCATTTAGACCGACTTCTTACCATTTCATTCACAATCCATCTACTACCCCTGCTCGCCATTGCCACACTCTGCGTGTTGATCAAAGTTAAGTTGGGTTTTGACTGGATTGGATCACGGATTGAGGGTTACCTGCGTGTATTTCCAAGAAAGGGTTTATGGTGGAGCGAATTGATTATGAACAATTTATCATGTGAATATCAGGGCCATTGCAATGAGAACTTTTAAGCAAGTTGTTGCATCAACACCGCGCTCTGTGCACTCAAATTTGGTGTGGTATTCCCTGCATCCACACAGAAAATCGACTATGGCTAAAGTCAATAGCTATGGTCAAATGTTGTGACCTTTGGTTTTAATCAAACTTTGCGTGGGTTTATAATGGTTATAGTGAAGGTTGAGGGTGAAGGTGCACTTGAGTTGCGTAGCCATTCAAAGACAAACTCATTTGTAATTACCATGTTAGATCTACTATCATGTTGAATGGGATGGGTGAATTTGTATCCATTGTGTATGGTAGATTTAGAGGTATATTTCACAATATTGAAATGCCTTCATGTCATGATAAGTATTGGGCTTGAATGGTTAAATTATTTTATAAGACTTTTTGAATGGGTGTTCATAAAGCTTGAGGGTTTTATGAAGTATATGTTGGAAGTAAAATGATGAATGTAGTTTCTAAATTGACATGTGAATGAAGTTTTGGGTAGATTGCATGAAAGTGATATAAAGCATGGTTTTTTTAAACCCCAGAAGTTTGTGAACAAAAATATTTGAAGAGAGCTTCCCCAAATTTAAGTTGTTGAATTTGCCTGTGTATTGAAGAGGAAAGATTCTGGGTATTGCAGGCCTTGCCTGCATCAATTTGCTGGTTGAAAAACATAAGCACATTCTTTTATTTGAATTAAAATCCAGCCATCTGTGAATGGAATTATTGGATTGAGTAGTGTTTGATTTTTACTTCTGTATCAAGTTAGAAGTCCAGATTGTATTGAGTTTGGAAATGGCATGAAGATTGTTGAATTGAGCACTAGCACTACCGCTTTTATTTCAGTGCTTTCTCAGCTTACTGTAACAAATGAGACACCAAGCATGGTATCTCAAATATTGAAGTGAACTATTGTTTTCTTTGAAGAGAGTGGCAAGATCAGAGAACACTGATTCGTACCCTAGTCAAGGCATATTAGCATTCAAGTCCTGTCCATGACAGTGTTATAATTATTGAAGTTTGCAGTTGCTGTCGTTACATATACCATTTTGCATTGGGAATCTACCTTTTGAGTTTCTCTCCAGCAGTTTAAGCTCACTATTTTTAGCCAAATTTTTAAGTGGTATATGTTGAAAGTTGGTCTTAGCGGTTGCTCCAAAGTCTACCATTAAGGCTTGATATTGTTTGTAGAAGAAGATATTCCATAATTGCTCACACTCTTTGCCCACTGCTAAGAAAATGGTTAAGCCTGAAAGAATATTAGAGTTATTGAGAACTCTAATCGTATCCACTACTGACAACACTATCATAATCAATAAAAACATTATTGCTGACATTCAAAAATGTATACAAAATTCACAAGAAAAGATAGAGTTTTTGCAGCTTGAATCACAACTACAACAAGAAGAACTACAACAATGGAGTCATCATTCTGAACCTGTTTCTGTTCAGAAGATTGAAACAGACTCCCATAAACAGCAAGTCAATAATGTTACAGTTCATTCAAATAAAGCAACAGTTGTACATGCAGATGCAGAAACTCAGTCTACTCTTCCCAAGCCCATCATCAGACCTTGGGAACAACTTGTCCACAACAAGCACAAAACCGGTCTTGGATATGACAAGGACTTGTCCTTTCATATTCCAGACTACACCAAACCCATTCAGTTTCAGAGTGTTGGATTCATTCATGACAGTTCACCTGCTCCTCATGACAGTTCAGCTTCAGTTGTTCCAGACTCTGCCCCTCTTCCACAACAACAACAACAACATCAGATTGTGAAATTCCAACACTGTGACCGAGTTGGCCATCTGAAAGATCATTGTTTTGATCTTCATCCATGTAAGCACTGTCATAAAACCAGTCATTCTTCAAACAAATGCTTCAGAAACAAACGTCCTGCAAGAACAAAGATTCATCTTGGATGGATTGCTTCTTGGCAATAGGCATCAACAGCCAAGAAGATATTCCAAACACATGTCAGAACTTGTTCTAAAGTATTGAACAATCTTGCAGTCGAGTTTTCTCCATCATCTCACCTTGTATCTGACAGGGGGGGAAATGATGGTCATCTACAAGCTTCAAAGTCACATCAAGCGAGCCTGAGCCACAACCTGCCACATCAGTTTCAGAGTTGTAGCCAAAGACAAAGATGCCCGTGAACATGCCTTCAGTTGGTAATCTGGGACACTTCCTCTAGCAGAAGACTTTAGCTTCTTGCCAGCTTTGAAAGAGTTCCGGGAACAAAATTGAGGACACTTCCTCTAGTAGAAGACTTCATCTTCTTGCCATATTTGGAAGAGTTCCAGGAATTGCATTAAGCATTCCAGAGTTGTTGGTCATCCTTAAACCATCACAGGATGACACTTCCCTTTTCAGGTTGAAGTTCTTCCTTTTATGTGGGGTGAGACCTCCCTTTATTGGTTGAAGGTTTCCCTCTTTAAAACGATAGGAGCACTTCCTCTAGCAGAAGGCTCCAGCTTCTTGCCAGCTTTGGAAGAGTTCCAGGAACTGCACTAAGCGTTCCAGTGTTGGCGGCCATCCTTAAACCACCGCCCTTTATACCAACATTTGAGAGAGCACATTCAGTGTAGTGGTGCTATTCATTTTTGCACATTTTGTATTTCAGCTCTTTTCTTGGACTCATACATAACCCTTCGGATTAAGAGGGGGAATGTTGGACACCTAATCCTAAATGGGTTAGTGTGGAAGCCGAATGGAAAAAAGGAGTCCAAGAGACCTTGGGATGTGAAACCCAAGAGTCACATAATGTACTATAAATGTAAATCTCTTGTTAATAAAATTGCACTCACATGCTTTATCTTTACTATCTTTCTCGCTCCCCATGTGTGTTTAACAATATACAAGTGAATAACTATGGCATAATGAACTTAAAAACACAACATGAAACTATACAACAATAAACAAAACCTGGGCATGTGCAGGGGCCCTCTACACAACCTCGGGCAACAACTATCAACCACAAATTATGCTAAGAAACATAGTCTTCTCATATATTCAGAATGCAGTCATAACGACGAAACAATGTCACAACATAGTGGGCTCGTTAGCAATTAATGATACATTCCAAAAGACTAACTATGATGCGTATGGAGACGCATTATTTATAATATAAGGCCACATAATTGATTTCCTAAAAACTGTGCTGACAGAGGACACGTGAACGGCAACGTCCACGGATCTAGCATCATGGCTGTCGAGATGATGCAATCTAATGAAAGTGGCTTGTTGGATTTACATCATGGGCAACCTATAGGTGTCAACGTGCCTCCAGAAGTCTAGAAACGGTCACGGAAGTCTTTATGTGCTTGAAATGGAGTCCTGTTGCTGTAGGACTTCTCCTGTTTGACCACCACTTGACCCCCTTGACTACGACCTCCTTTTACGAATCTAGCTAGACCAATGGGAAACGAACCATGTCCACATCATTTCCAACTTGCCCATGTGGCTCAATCTGCTTGATGATACCTGCAATGTAGACTTTAACAAAAACAGCTGCGGAAAGTTGACCCAACTGTGGAAAGTGACAAGATTTCGCAGCTCATAAGCAAAAATCTAGTTCAAACAGCAACACAAAGACATAGTCAAGAAACCACTTTAATTTCTCTTTTATAACTAATATGCAATGATATTGACGACTTAGGAGGTTCAAGTAAATGTAAAGAAGCTAGAAAAAGGTGTAGGAAAGATGCAAGTTTGGGGCTCAACATACCCCCACTGTGAAGGTGTTGCATGTACCCATGCAACCAAAATTTTGACTATCCCCCCTTCAAACCATATGTTTTGAAGCTTTTTCCAGTACATCTAGCCCCCTTCTTCTCTTTCTTGGTGCTGCTAACATCCTGGGCTTCTTCATCAAGCATCTGAATTTAAGATTGATTAGTGCTCTACTTATCTTCTTGCACTTTTTCTTCAATTTCTTGTTCTTTTTCTACCAGAGCCCGAGATGTAGCATGGTATTATCATGAATGATCTTATCCAGTCTACTATGCTCCTTTAATGCTTTATTTTCATGTTTAATATGTCTATTTAGGACTTCTAACTCAAAAATTTCCTGTTTCAATGACTGGATTTGAGCATCTTGTGCTGGATGAGGCTCGATGGATGAGGTGCTAGGACTTGTGGCTCTCTTTTCCAAGGATTCTATATAATCATTCATCTCCTACTGATTCAGGTCTATCTAGGGTGAAGTTTTCCTTGGGTTGACCCTAAAGTGCTGTTGAGGAGAACTGATTTCATAATCTGGCCGAGAAGGACTCATGTCAACGTCTGGAGGACTAGTTTCAATGTTTGACTGAGAATGAGGTGGACTACGGCCAGCTGGAGATTGTTTCGGTGTTCCTCCTCCCAAATCAATAAAATGGGGTCCCTTTGTTTGTGCCTTCCTCCACTTTCCCTTAAGCCTGCTGCTTCTTCTTAAATGCTGTGGGCTAGTGCCCTCTTATTCAATACTCTGTTTTCCTTTTTCTTTCCACCTGTCTACAGTTGATTTTCCTTGGAGGTGAGTTAGCCTTTCAGACAGTGGCTGGTGGTCCTCTTCTAAGGAGGGCTCTGGTGATTGGTAAACATCATCTATGTTTTTCTTCTCTTTCAATTTCTTTTGCCTTTTATCCTTGGTTCTTTCCAGCTTCTCTTCTTGATCAACTTCTTTGGTTCTACTAATAGGAGGGTTTTGAATTCTTATACTAGTTTCCCTTTTCCTATTTTTCCTTACTGTACTGCTCTCAGGCACTTCAGGTGGATCTTGAAAATAATTTCTCACTAAAAACTGTTCCCAGGTATCCCTTTTTTTCCCAATTGGTCTTCAATTAAAATCTTCACCAGCCCATGATGATATAAGTTGGGTTCTATATCCTCTACATTCTTTTGGATGGTTGTAGCCATCTTTTTCAAGCTCAGCAATAAAAAGTAAGGTAGATTTAGGGTTTGATTCTCTAAAAAGTTCATCAACAGTCGAGTATGATACATATATATTGCTCCAAAATGACCCTCACACGTAATGAACTTTTGAATAACCAATAGTAAATTGGCCCATTTCTCTTCTAAGGCATGAACATGAATTCCTCTTTTGAATATAGTCACATCCATACTTGGATTACGTAGGATCACTCTCGAAGCTTCCTTGCCAATGCTCTTGTTCTTGAACCAGCGTTCACCTTCTTGAGGGAGTTATGTAGCAGCTGCTATGGATGCTTCTGTAACTGTAAACATGAGGTCCCCAATTTCCACCTCCAGGCCATTGAAAGACCTCGCAAAAGCTTTTGTAACCTCATTATTGTAGCCTTTAAACTTTTGAATAAACCAAATCCATTTTGCCTTTTTCAATATGTTCTTGACTTGCGGGTATCCTTCCATAAATTTGGGTCCCTCTGGTTCTGCCCTCAACAACCGACCCATTCTTTCCTTCTGTTCTATAATTTGTCTGCGTGAGAAGGTTTTAGCGGAGGTGAGATGGCTGGACTAGCGGGAATGAACAGGGTTTATGGAGAAAACTGGTGACCTTAAGCAGAAAACAGAGGACAGGCAGCCAAGGTGAATTCACGGAATAGAGCGGAGTCTTATGTGAACGAGGTGGTAATGTAGCCGTGGCTTCAATAAAACAGTAGGGGAGTGACGACAGAATTTTTAAAATGGACGGCTGTGGAGTAGACATAATCACATTAATGAAATGGCTGTGGAATCTATGCGGTGGAGGAGAACCGTAATCAAATTAACCATGTCTCATAATTGCAGGTGGGGTGTGAAAATGCATCCAAACTTGAGTTAGATTCGAGAATTAATCATGAGGCCGTTGGAAAAATAAATGTATGATTCGTGGAGGAATTTCGTGGAATGAAATGGTTATGGAGGCTATCACGCTAATCATTGCATATAGTTGAGCTTGTGATTTAATAACTATGCAAAAATGTGTTGTGAATGCCATTTGAAATAAATTTTTGCTCATACCTTGGAATGTTTGCCACTTGTTGTCCATAATCTTTGATCAGCTGCCTTGTTGATGCCTTTAGGTGCCCCATGTCCTTGGTTATACCTTCATTTTTATTTTTATTTTTATTATTTTTGCCTATCATCTAATTGCCAATGTTAAATGACAGGGTGCTAGCTGCAGAAACACAACTGGTTGCAGAATCAGTGAGTAGCTGTGGAAACTGACTCTAGCTGTGGAAACTGACTCAACAATCTTATAACTGAATGAGATGGATAAACGATGACTGAAGGGATGAAAATGGTCATAAATTTTTTTATTTGTGGAATGAAATGAATGAAATGGAGTTGAATGAAATGAAGTGGTATGGAATGGAAATGAGATGGAGTGGAATGGAAATGAGATGGAGTGGAATGGAAATGAGATGGAGTGGAATGAAAAATGAGAAAGAGAGAGATTTTTTTTTTTTTTTGGAAAATATAGAGCGTCAGGAGTTCCTGATTTTCGCCCTGTATTTCATGTATAAGACTGCCAATCATTGATTGGTTTTCAGGCTTATACATTTTTTTTTAGAAAAGAAAAGAACAAGAGCTAGGCTGGTGGGGAAGAAGGATTCTTCTTCACCAGCCTTATTGCAGAACTATCTTGAAAGATTTTGACAAATTCCTCTTTTGAGAGTGGCTTATGATAGATCTTTAGTCGGTGGCCATTCACAATAAGAGGAGTTTGATGTTCATTAATGGTTTTGATTCTTACTGCTCCATTTCTAAAGACTTTGTCAATCTCATATGGCCCAAGCCAATGAGTCTGAAATTTGCCTTTGAAGTCTTTAAACTTGGAATCAAATAGCAATGCCCAGTCTCCTTCTTGAAACTTTTTCTCTTTGGTGTATTTGTCATGCCACTTAGCTCTTTGATATTGAACTAGATCAGTTCTTAGGATTTCCTCTTGTCTGATCTCATCTAGCTCATTCAACTGCTCCATTCTATGCTTTTGGGCTTCTGATAGATCCATCCCCAACTGAACTGCCATCTTGAAGGTTTTGACTTGGAACTCAATGGGGAATATGACTTCTTTCCCATAAACAGGTTCATAGGGAGAATGTCCTGTTGTATTTCTCCATGTAGTTCTGTAGGCCCACAAGGCTTCAGGAAGCCTTTCTGCCCAATCTCTTCTGTGTAGACGAACAGTTTTGGTGATGATACTTTCGAGAACTTTGTTTGTATACTCCACCTGACCATTTGCTTGTGGATGGTAAGGAGTAGATCTTCTGTGCTTGATTTGTATTCTTCCATTAGCTTCTCCACCAAGTTAGATGTGAATTGACTTCCCTGATCTTTCACAATTTCTCTTGGAACACCAAAGCAAGTAAAAATATCCTCATAAAGAAAATTAACAACTGAATTTTCAGTAGCAGAAACTAAAGCTTTGGCTTCTACCCATTTACTGACATAATCAGTACATACCAATATATACTTCTTTTACTTAGATGGCGGATTAATATGTCCAATGAAATATAAAGCACATTTTTCAAAGGGTTCGATGAGTACCTGTGGTTGCAATGGCATTTCATTTGAAAGGGTAGGTTTCCCTACTCTTTGGCAGCTGTTGCACCTTTTTACATATTGTTTTGCATCTTTAAAGAGGGAAGGCCAAAAATATCCCAAAGAGAGGATTTTATAGGCTTTCCTTTTGTCAGCAAAGTGTCCACCACATGGTTCATCATGACATGCCTTGAGGATGTCAGGTATTTCATCTTCCCTAACACATCTCTTGATCACAAGATCTGGCCCTGTTCTAAACAATTCGTTAGAAATCCATGAATATTTTGAACTCTCCTGAATAATATTTCTTCTTTCACTAGGAAATAGGTGTGGAGGTAATTTCCTTGTAACCAAATAGTTAGCAATATCTGCATACCAAGGGGTCTTAGTAGTTACTACAAATAAAGCCCTTCTTCACCTCATGTAAAGCTTAGATCACCCAACAATATGATGTTGTACCAGGAAACCAACAACACTTCCTTACAAGATACAAGATTCCAGCCCTTGGATCTCTGTGATGAGGGATCGATATATAGATGATTGTAGGGGGTGATTCAACTTCTGGGATTTTGATTAGTGTCCTCTCTTTGATAGTTTTTGATTCCACTTGGAGATTGATGATCTATTACTCATCCCTGGGCGAATTCAGAGAGGCAAATGTCAGAGGAGAAGTTTCTGGAAGATTCCATGATCCTTCGCCTCGCAAACTGTCCCTGCCATTTTCCCATTCTCGCCCATCGCACCCTAAAGAAGGGCTTTCCAGTATGCATCACACTCTTTACACTGAGTAGGTGAGATGCATCACATCCTCTACACTGGGCATTCTGTATGGTCCAGTTTTGACCAGTTCTGAGCAGTTTTCTGTGGAGAACTTTTGGGAGATGATGTAATCAGCTGACCTTGTTCCTTTAGGGAGTGAAGCAACACTTTTAGGGACTTAGGAGCCCTTGGTTTATGGAAATTTGTGATTGGGGTTGCAGTGCCCAAAAATGTCTATAACAGTTGCCCCCTAAAGCATGAAGTCGTTAATCTTTTGATGTCGGGTCAAATGATTTATCATGAGGATCCAAAGTTTTTTCGAGATGGAAGGTGACCTATCATAGGATACAATACAATACATTATCTTCATAATATTTTTCATGATCTAGCTGAGGCAGGCATTCCCATGCTCAACTTTATATATTCATTTTCATGTACATAGGATAGACAACCGTCTGTGTAGCAGACTAATGATTCGGACGGAGTCATCATCCTTTGATTTGGATGATCATCTCTTCGGTAATGATGTACATTTGATGTCTTTATATTCCTAAATATATCACAGTGCGGATGGATGAAACTAGATCCGGGGTCTTCAAAACTCATTCAATCTTCACTCGGAGTACAAGTCGATCCATGTGAAGGATGTTCTGGAGTCAAACATGGAAAGACATCGCCTGATTACCAGCCAATGATGTAAGCTGTTAACAGGTGCGAGAGGAATCACCGATAATGATGAATGACCCTCAAGGTACGGCAGTACAATTCATGTGTGTGAAAAAGGGACTGCTTGGAAATACCACGCAAAATCTTTCGGTCGAAGGCCATTGATGTAAACCTGTCGCCGGAAGTGAGAAACTTGCCATTGAGGCATGCAAGCTTCAAAGTACTGAAAGGGTTATCCCTAGGTTGACTTCTTGGATAAAGAGTTGATGTCGAAAAGAAGCGACCCGTCGTAGTAGGGCCTTAATAAATCGCACATCTACGACACAGAATGGAGCAAATGATTTTGGAGGTGAAAACGATCTGATGATACAAGGTTCAGGGTAGCAGTCATGAAAGAATGGAGCGTGAATGTATTGCAGTGGATGTGACACAGGTGAATTCTCTGAGCGACTTCTCTTGAACATACCAGAGACACTGACAATGGATTGGTAGCGTTAACCCCAAAGATGGATGGTGTGACAAACCAATGGTAATATGACCAGTGAACGGAATAACCCAACCCGACTCGGATGTGGAGTGAAAGTGTCATGTTCAAGAGTGACTTGCTACCAATAAAGTTTCTTCAAGTTTTCTTCCCAATTTTCCCCAGTCATTGTTGACCAGTACCTCTTTATTTTTATCAAGCTTGAGGAGGATAACATATGCTTCTATAATTCGCCCTTCGGGCGAACCCGTCGCTATGTTTTAACGAGCCTAGCGACAATGAAAATCGTTCTTGTCTATACGACAAGTTTGTCGCTATTGATTTTAACGAGTTTAACGACAATGATAACTCGGTCCTTTTTCAATTTTGGAGAGTTTGAAAAGGGACGGAAAGGAAACTCCAATGATCCTTTTTCATCATATAATCCCTTAAGCCCGAAAAAGTATAAAACAATACGAAAGGGATGAAATTTCGATAGTTTTAATGAGCCGAATAAGACAAGCGCTCGATCTTTTTGTGTAATAATCCCTTAGGTCCAAAAAGATTAAAATCTAGAGGAGGGATAGCACTTTTTGTCACTTTAACGAGCTAGAGAGGCCAATAGCTCGGCAATCTTTTCATATTTTATGAGTCAGGTGAAAAGAGCTTAAAGGAGACTCGTTTTTTGAGGAACGAGTGATAATTTTGGGTAGCAACTGATTCCAGGTAAGGTTTGGAATTTTTCCAATCACGGCAGTGTCACAAGGATGGCTAGCAAGATCACTCATCATAGATGTTCCTCAAAAGGGTAAAAAATCAAATGGAGTTGTATGATCAGCTAAAAAAGTGGAGGTGATGATGAGAACACGACCAAGGCTTAAAAGCTGATGATAATGCATTCACAATGGTTATTTGCCAGAGATCGGTTCATTTTTTAATGAGCTTAAACTTTGGGGGAAACATTTTCTCATTTCTTAGGCTTAGTTTTTAACGAGCTTGAACTTCACATAAAAACTGCTTGTGCGAGTCATATAATAAGGTTATCTCATCTATAGATGCCATTTTTTATGGAGCTTGCACCTTTCAAAGCTTTGCCTTGGATCCTTTCTTTATGCAAGTTAGGAACGACCAATCCTACGAGTTTAAAGGGTTTGAGAATCTACAAACTAAGAAAATAAATGGTCACTCTTCGCTTGCATGCGAAAATATTTGCATTCCCCCGAGTATAGTGAAAAATTTCCTGGCTACCATTTAGAAGTTCTTGTTTCGACAAGACAGTTTCCATCCACATAGTAGATAGAAACACTTCCTGGCTTAGTCCATGTAGACAAAGATGATTCTGAATCCCAACCACCTAACCTTGATGAAGGAATCTTATTCTGGTCTAATTCCCTCTTCCTCTACAGATGGGTATTGGAGCAGTCATTTCCGTTCGCGGAAACCTATTCTATACCTAGAGTTTCCCTGCCGGAGCAAGCCAGGGTGCATGCTCCCTGGGTTTCAGCCATGTCCTCCCAAATCACTCGCGCTCTTCAGGTGGACAGACTGGAGATTGATGGGACATTCCTTGCGTGAAAATACCATTTAGGGATGGCATTTGACTATTATCTATGTGTGCGCTGGGGAACGAAAGCTGGTCTACGAGCTGGACCAGTCGGCCTTCATGCGGAAAACACATTACTCTAAAGAGTAAGGAGACAATGGCTCCCATGCTATAAAAATAGTTGTGCTCAAGGAGTAGATTATAATCTAGGGGTCCTTGGACTACCATTATGTTCATATAAACAATTTTCCTTCTCAATGTTATGGGCACATTGGGAAGGATCCCTGAAGGTCGCTTGGTTCCTTTATCGAAGCCTGTTAGATTTCTCATCTCAGGCAAAAGTGATGGCGAACCAAGCGCTTTCCAAGCAGTCAAGGAAATGATACTCACAGAAGCCCCTTCATCTATGATGGTACCGACCAGGACCATTCTGTAAGCTTGTACAATGATTCAGAATGGTACACTAACTGATAAACGGGGTCTGCCTAGTAGATTCCAATCGAAGGAAACTACTAGGTTGCTTAGAGGTGGGACCAAATAGACGGCCGGATATGACTCTGACGAACTTCATTCCTGCGGTAAAGGAATGGGTAGATTGCCCCAATGTTCATCGAAGTCTATTTTATGAAAAGAATTTGAACGGTGTCGTTCTCATTCTCTTCAGTGACTGTATCATTTGAAGATGGACCTTCTGAAGGCAAGACCAGGCCAATTGCCGCTTCGACCTTTTGACTTTCGTCTGGTATGGATTTAGAGGGTTTATCTTCAATGATAGATGCTTCGATCGACCACAATGGTGTGTCAATCTGGTTTTCAATCAGTGATGGACTCGGCAAGAGTTTCTTATATCCAGGAGGAAGCCATCGCGGTGAAGCCGGATGGTTATCCAAAACTCTTTTAGCTCCGTCTAGGAAGGGACAACGGTGGACGACGTGATTTCCCTCACACAGTTTACAAGGAAATTTACATTTCCTTTTCTGTCAAGATACTTCACTTTCACTGGTTGACGGTGTACTTTCAACACGATCGGAGGTTAATGACACCAGATTGTGCAAACGAGGAGACCAGTCCCTTAAGATCCAAGGGATGCAAGGACAATCTTGATGATTGTGGTCTCCTCTGCAAATGACACATGGAGATTTAAGCTTGGACGGTGCAGTGTGTGGATTTTCGCTAGAGGATGCATGGTTGCCCCTTTTTGCCTTTGGCTCCTTCTTCTTATTTTCCTTCTTCTCCTTCCCCTTCTTCCCTTTCTTAGTTACTTGATTTTCAACTTTACCAGCTTCATCAAGCGAAGAGGAAGGAGGAGAGGGAGAAATGGACAAAGTAGAAGGTTGAGGGATAACTCTAGTATCATCTAGTTGCTGACTTGGTTGTTTAGGAATTACGGTATTCTGAACGACAGAGGTAGAGAAGAGCCATATGGGCAGGCCAATCGTCAACCCTGGAAGTGACAATGTGGCCATATGGGGTGCACCAACATCTCCCCAAGAGGAGAAAGGACTGGCATTTCCTCCAAGGGGAAAACCTTGGTTGGTAGAATCCATTTTTCTCAATGTAAAGATCAACAAGGAAAAAATGATGTTATTCCGATTAAAATAAATTTTAGACGCTTTGACACAACCTGTTTTTTCAATTTTTAAGAGTCGAGAAAAAACAAAAGATGACTCTAGTCACCTTTGATTTTTAATGAGCCTGAAGTGACAAGTGCTCAGATGGACCTTTTCCTTTAAGGAGTCTGAAAAGGAACGAAAGAGACTACTCTAGAAATCTAGACAGAGGGATTACCAAATTAATCGCAAAACTACAGAATACTTTTTATGGTACGTCAGTCAATCTTCCTGAATGCCGTGTTCACTGCATTGCGATCGATAGGGCGGGAGACACGACTTCCTAAGGATAAAGGATATATCCTGTTGTGGTCTCCCAATATATACTCGACGGTACATGGGAGCACAAGTCCGTACTGGCACTTGTCGTCTCAAAGAGGAGGAATCACCCAACAAGCAATGAAAGCGACAATTACCAGGCTTTACGACGCCGTAATACATCTCTAGCCTAGACTTCTAGATGTTGTGCGTTAGGTTCCAAAGCATTTTTATGTTCATTGAATTTATTTTACAGTTGATATTGTTTAAGAATTTTCCTTTCAGGTTCACCGCGTGATGTAGATATACAATTCCTAAAATGCAGTCTAAGATGATAAACAATCGTTTAATCTTCTTTTACAATGAAAATCCTAGCTACTAAGGAAAGAGAACTAAGGATTCTTTCCACAAAGAGCATAGAGCACACACTAAATGCACTGTCCTAAATCAAACCAATAAGCAGTCTAAATGCAAATGCACATGCATGTATTTGTTTTTAGCCTTCTTAATGTGTAAATGACAAGAAGAATGCTAAGTGCAAATCTAAATTATCTTTTCAAAGTGACAATACTAAAAAATTTCTCTTCCAAACGAAGTGAAGATAACGACGACACTTTGCAATTTCGACTTGAAAATTGTTTTCGACACATGAAAAACTACTAATTCAAACCACATACAAGGGTAATAGTATAATTGACCATCAAGAACAATAGGATTCTCTTCTATGACTGAAAACGATACTTGCGACACTTCCAAATCAAGAAACGACAGTCTGATTACGCTACTTCTTTGTAAAAGAGAACTGAAAATGGCGCACAATACATAAAAACATTTACAGTTCTTTGCATAAGGGAGGCAGAATGATGGAAAGGAAGGGGGTTTCCACAGAGATATACTGATCACAGACAACAAAACTCCTGAATAGAGTTGGAGAGAGTGAAGAAAAACCAAAGTCTGAAGGCAAAATTAACCTTCTCTGACCATCGCACCTGTTACACAGGGAATCCAATATGCATCCCACCTATTGCACACGGGAGGTGCGATGCATACAGACTTCCTTGAAGAGAGGGTCCGATGGTACCAGTGCAAGACTTTTAATTGGTCTTTGGTCACAATTTGCAGTTCAGTTAAGGGATTTAGGTTGAGCAAGTGATGTTCAGTAAATATAAATCACAGGGGCTGATCTAAAGAGGTTACTAGAGCCGCCACTAGGGCAATTAGAGTGTTTTCAGATTGATTGTTCAATTTATAAACAAAACTCAGAGATATACTGAAGCATCATTGATCTACTTTGCACTTGCATAGAAAATGCAGTTCGAAGGCTAGCTGGCTTGACTTCAGGCTCCGTCTGTAAGTTTATAAAACAAACAAATATAGACTAGCAAATAATCTATTCGGTCCCCAGTGAAGTCGCCATTTTGTTATTTGGAAATCTAGTGTCCACTTGGAGCTGCTAGTCCCACTAAGACTGGTTGCTATCTTAGAAACAAACAAACTAAAACTACTTTCGCTTTCCTTTATGAGAAGTAGATAAGAGGAGAACAAAGGACACCAACCTCAGTCTTACACTTGGTTCCTTGTTTATTTCTTCTCCCTTTTGACAGATCTTTGCTACTCCTCTTTGGTCTGCCCAGCTTCAAAGAGCACCTGTGGAATCAAAGCAGAATAATACTATCGAAGAACAAAGATCTACAGTCATAAGCAATACAGGACCATATATGTATTGGCCACACAAATGCATATATCATCAAACATACAAGAATGTGGAGGAAAACTTGAATAGCTTTATTAATATCAAGAATAGCAAAGAGGATTACAGCCAATTGTTCTGACCCAGCATCATCCTCTAGCAAGAAAGCCCTTCTTCACCTCATGTAAAGCTTATATCACCCAACACTATGATGTTGTACCAGGAAACCAACAACACTTCCTTACAAGATACAAGATTCCAGCCCTTGGATCTCTGTGATGAGGGATCCATATATAGATGATTGTAGGGGGTGAGTCAGCTTTCGGGATTTTGATTAGTGTCCTCTCTCTGATAGTTCTTGGTTCCACTTGGAGATTGATGATCTCTTACTCATCCCTAGGCAAATTCAAAGAGGCAAGTGTCAGAGGAGAAGTTTCTGGAAGATTCCATGATCCTTCACCTCGCAAACTGTCCCTGCCATTTGTCCATTCTCGCCCATCGCACCCTACAGAAGGGCTTTCCAGTATGCATTGCACTCTTTACACTGAGTAGGTGAGATGCATCGCACCCTTTGCACTGGGCATTCTATATGGTCTAGTTTTGACCAGTTCTAAGCAGTTTTCTGAGGAGAACTTTTGGGAGATGATGTAATCAACTGACCTTGTTCCTTTAGGGAGTGTAGCAACACTTTTAGGGACTTAGGAGCCCTTCGATTATGGACATTTTTGATTGGGGTTGCAGTGCCCAAAAATGTCTATAACAATTCACCTGGGCGAAGGTTTTATCTTCTCTAAAATGACTAGATAATACTCCACTATGTTTCTCCTTTATGATGTTTTCCCTCATGGAACATTTGGGAGTACAAAACTTGTTGCTTTTTTAAATAATAGGCCTCCTTGAATGAGGTATTCCAACCACTAACTTCTGTTATGGCTCATTGGATTCTGAACTATTATGTAGATATCTCTGAAATATTCATCATCCTTGTACATTTCAATCATTTCCTCAAATCCTACAACACCCACTTTGAATTCTTGCAAAATAAAACTTACCCTGCTCAATGCATTTGCTACTTTATTTGACTTACCACTCTTATGCTTTATTACAAAAGTAAAACTTTGTAGAAATTCTACCCACTTGGCATGTTTCTGATTCAGCTTTGGCCAGTTATTGATAAACTGTAAGACATGATTGTCTGAATATAATATGAATTCTTTTGGCAACAAATAATGTCTCCACTTTTTCAAAGCCTGAACAATAGCATAAAACTCTTTATCATAAGATGAATATTTCTTCTTTGCATCATTTAGTTTCTTACTGAAATATGCTATTGGTCTTTGCTCTTGACTCAGAATTGCACCAATTGCAACTCCACTAGCATATGTTTCTACTTGAAAGACTATCTCAAAACTAGGCAATGCTAAAATTGGCTTCTTTGTGATTTTCTTCTTCAGCAAGTTAAAACTTCTGTCTGCTGCTTCTGTCCACTAGAATGGCTGATTGATCTCCTTGATTGTCTCAAGGATTGGTGCACAAATTTGACTAAAACCTTTGATAAACTTTCTGTAAAAAATTGCAAGTCCATGGAAGTTTCTTACCTCAAATATGATTCTTGGAGTAGGCCAGTTCGAAATTGCTTGAACCTTCTCTGGATCCATCTTCAAGCCTTCTTTGGAAACTACAAATCCCAAGTAAACTAGCTCTTCCTTCATGAAACTACATTTCTTCAAATTTATTAGTAGTTTCTTTTTCTGCAGAGTTCTTAGGACCAACTTAAGATGCTCTAAATGATCCTCTTTACTTTTACTAAAACCAGAATATCATCAAGGTACACTGTAACAAATTTACCTGCATACTCCTTCAAGACTTCATTCATTAACCTCATGAATGTGCTGGGTGCATTAGTGAGCCCAAAAGACATCACTAACCACTCATACAACCCACTATTTGTCTTGAATGTAGTTTTCCATTCATCACCTTCTCAGATTCTTATTTGATGATATCCACTTTTCAAATCTATTTTAGTAAAGTATTTTGATCCACTCAGATAGTCCATTAAAGAATTAAGTCCTATGGCCCATGGGCTACTACAGTGCACAAACCCTCTCTATGTACTCTCGCCTTATCCTCCTTGACTACTCTTCTTAGCTCTGGAACAAAACCCCTTTTTCTCCTAGTGGCCCAGTTATAACATAACTATATAACCTATTAATGATTAGGTTTGACTCCTTCAACTCTTAACTAGAGTTACAATATGAACTCTTCTAGAGTATTCTTCATCATGACCATGTGGCTAACCCCTTTCTCTTTAGTAAGGGGGGCTAACGCGGCATCCTCTTGAATTATTGTGGTCGAAAAAGGAAGGTCAACTTTTGAGGGGCATAATTTTTGCATATAGACTATAATTGGGGCGATTCTTGCATTATTGGAAATGTATCTATGGGTAGAATAGGAAAAAAAAGGTTCCCCATTTAAGCAACACATTTTTACACTTAAAAAACACCATTTTATGCCTCAAAATGATCCTAAAAGGTTTCAGACCCCAAATTGCCAGACTTAGTCTCATTGGTAAAAGTGGTCCCGTGAGTTGATTCCTCCACTTTTCCACTCTAAAAGCATTGAGATAGATGAAAGATAATATAATGATCCAATTTATATTAGGAAGAAAAAGTGGCAAATACATATTGTAATGTGAGCCTTCTCATGATGATCTTGACCAACAATATTGGGCTATTTAGAGAATATGGAGGTTCTAATGCAGTGGTTGGTGTAGGAATTTACAGGGTAAGTTCCTCAGACAGAACACCAAAAGGACACCGCTCACAAACAGATCACAGATCAATACACCAGTATTTTGACGTGGTTAAAACCCTCAGAGAGGGAAACAGTCCACGGCCTGCGCCAACGTGGCTACTACAGGCAATTTATTAATAAAAGAATGAAAATTTTACATAAGCTTCTCTCATGCATGATGAACCTACAAATGACCCTCCATGCGCTTTAAATAGAATTCATGGACCAATCAGGTGTCAAGCCACGGATCAAGT
>APFE030726241.1:101963-120996 GCA_000404065.3 Pinus taeda | reverse complement strand
GAGTTTTAAGAAGTATACCCAAGTGCGTCTGGAGAAATCATCAATGAAAGTTAAGAAATACTTGCAGCCAGAGAATGAAGCAACAGGAAGTGGACCACATAAATCACTGTGCACAAGCTGTAAAGGGGCTGAGGCGTGCCAAGAGGCACGTTTTTTAAAACTGTCCCGATGATGTTTTCCGAGTACACATCCGGAACAAACACCATCTCTGCAAGATACCATAGGAAGACCTGTCACCATATTTTCTTTACATAGATGCTGAAGGGAGCGATAGTTTAAGTGACCAAATCGCTCATGCCAAGTTTGCTCACTTCATCATTATGAGCAACAAATACTGAGGGAAGATTTGATGACCCAAAGTTGTGAAACTTATACAACCTTGTGGAATCATCAGCAATACCAGTAGCTAGAATCTGTCTAGGATCTCTTAGATCCTTGATTACAACATCATGAGGTGAAAATTCAACAATTTTACCTTCACCTGAATGAGTTATCTGATATACAGATAGAAGGTTGTTGGATAAGGTTGGAACACATAATACATCATTAAAATGACCATTGTCTAGATGAACAGTTCCAGTCCCTACAACATTAAGAGATCTATCATCACCAACATATATATTTTTGGTGTTACAATCATGTAAAGAAGAAAACATGGCTTTGTTTTTGGCCATGTGATAAGAGGCTCCAGAATCAATGAGCCACTCATGAGAATGAGAAGAAGAATATACATTTAATGCATAACCAGACTGAGATGATTGACAACGACATGCAGAAAGTGCCATTCCTGAAGATGAAGTTGAAGTTGAAGTAGAAGAATGTTCCACATGGATGTTATGTTTCTTCATTGCGGCTTCCAAGGCTTCCATCTTCTTAAAGCATTTAGATTCTAAGTGGCCATCTCAATTACAAAAGTTACAATGTCGATCAGTCTTCTTCCATTTGTTTTTATTGGTCTTATCATTTTGCTTAAATGATCTTTCATTTTGAGACTGAGTTTGCTTAGGACCCTTGTTTGGTTTAGGACCATTCCTTTTAGGATATGACTTCTTAGGATTCTTTAAATTTGGTTGCTGTTGGGCGGCTAACGCTTTCTTGGAAGAGTTTCCAAGATTAAAAAGACCAAGGTGTAAGAGTTTTTCTTGTTCTCTTATTAAAGAATCACAAAAAGAGTCAAAGGAAGGGGCCTTGTAGTCTTTTCCTTGACAAATGAAAGCTTCCCTTGTAGAATGGAAGGGGGAAACAAATACAGAGTAGGCTGGTCCCAACTTAGTAAGGATGGAATAAATAAGGTTACTATCTTCTTTCTTAACCTTAACACCTTCCAAGAGATATCTAAGGGTCTTGAATTTGGACAAGAAATCTTCAATGCAAGAAACGTTATTAGGATCCAATGTAAGCAACTCATTTTCAAGTTGATGGACTCTAATTTCATTTTTAATCCCAAAAACTTTAGTGATTTGTTCCAATGCTTCATGAGGAGTATCAAGTTCTGCAATATGGAATTTAAGATCAGGAGAAATAGACATCCCTATCAAACCACGTGCTTGATCTTGTCTATTTTCCCATTTTGCAACCTTGTCTTCATCTTTTGGTTTCTTCTCTTGACCCATGGCTATTCTGTAGAGACCTTTACTTCTAAGTAAATCTTCCATGTAGGATACCCATTGGAAGTAGTTAGTGCTGTCAAGAATGACTTGGCATGGACTTTCCATTTTAAAAAAAAATTGAAGCTAAAGATGCTAAAAGTAAGTGTTCCAATGGATAGATCTCGAAAAACTAGGCTGTTTTAAAAAAAACGGCTCTGAAAAAGGCTTCCGGATGAAGAAGTTATGGCTTTCTAAAAAAAATTGTTGAAGTCGCCGACAAAGTGCGCGAATGTGCGGGAATGAAAAAAATCGCCCCCACAAAATGGAGATTTGAACCCAAGACCTCTACTCTCTTAAAATAGCTTTGAACCAATTGATCTATACAAAAAATTTGAGAGAGAGAGAGAGAGAGAGAGAGAAGGGGGCGGCTTTGGTTGCGTGCTTGCCTTGAGAAACCTCTTTTTTCCCTACAAAACACAAAACACAAAACCCAACACAGACATGCAAAGAAAACGAACCTTATGGCTCGAAGTTAGCTTTACCCGAAAAACTAAATATTTAAAAAAAAATTGAACCTTGTGACTCAAAGTTAGCTTTAGCCGAAAAAACTAAATATTTTTCTCAATGTTTCTGATTTTCCGAGAACTAAGGTGCAGGGAAAAGAGCATACGCATGAGAAAAAAATCCTTCCTTTCTGTTTCTGATTTGCCCAAATCACACAGAGTCGCAGGGCAAAGAGCATACGCAGAAATGAAAGGTATAGATCCGGTTAAAAAAAAGCTAAATAAACCGAAACCGAAATAAGCAGAGAGAAAAATAACAGTAAACTGCAAATAAAGACTGTATACCTCCAGATCTTAAAAATGACGCAGATAGGGCTACCAGAAACCTTTTCGCGTGAAACGAAAGGGGTTCCTCATTGGAACAGATGCTCCAAACACAACAGAGCAGTCCTCTCGGCCCGAAAGCAGTCAGAAACAGTAGATCTAGGAAACGACATCCGCATGCAGTTCTACCGGCTTCAGATTTGGATCACCAACGGACGCGGCCCTCAAATAGCTCTGATACCATGTAGGAATTTACAGGGTAAGTTCCTCAGAAAGAACACAAGAAGGACACCGCTCACAAATAGATCACAGATCAATACACCAGTATTTTGACGTGGTTAAAACCCTCAGAGAGGGAAACAGTCCACGGCCTGCGCCAACGTGGCTACTACAGGCAATTTATTAATAAAAGAATGAAAATTTACATAAGCTTCTCTCATGCACGGTTAACCTACAAATGACCCTCCATGCGCTTTAAATAGAATTCATGGACCAATCGGGTGTCAAGCCACGGATCAAGTGTCGGTAATACCGAGGAGAGAATGAACCGTCGGATCACTACATATCGTGACCGTCGGATTGTAAGTTACAAAATGTACAACGGTAAAGAAACACACTTTACCTAACTCTATACCTAACTCTATACTAGACCAAGTTGAACTTAACTATTTCCTATGTGTCGGAATATCCTAACAAAATTAAATATTCCTCTTCTAGCCAATGATAAATATTTGTTCAATAGGTGGTGAAATATGCATCTATTTGTTTGACTTGAATTGTAGAATATTTTTCCTCTTCTTCTGAGAAACTAGATGAATTATATAAGCATGGATTAGTTACAAAAGTAGCAAGACTTATATAAGTTGGTACTTAAAGAAATGACAAGGAACATTTTAATAAATCGACATATACGGTATCAATGTAAGTGAATATTTTATTAAAAAGTTGGAAGGTTTGTTATTGTATAGTCTTATATTATCAATTGGCTGGCAAGGTTTGATTAGGATTCTAACTAAATTTGCTTGTGGATCTGATTTAGCTTCAACGACACTTCTTGATCTCTATTATTGTGTTTTCTTCTCGAATGTGTACGAAAAGAAACCCCTTTAGGCTTTGGATGACAAACAACCCTAAAAATGAAAATGGTTGTTAAACAGTGTGGATCTGTAGCAAATGATAGAAGCAAAACCTACCAAAGACTAGACCTATGCAACAAAACTAGTTAAACAACAAAATGGAATAGTAAAATAAGAGAAAGTAACTCCAATAATCCACTGGAAACTAGATATATAAATAATATATTTTATTAAAAAACATCGTGAAGGGAAAAAATAATGTTACTAGTCCCACTCTATGGGATTGGTTCTTGGCTATCCTCAAATGGCTTCAGATTCTGTAGAGTCTCTCTCCTCTATAATGTGTAAAAAATAAGAAACAAAATATTTGAGCTCAATGAGAACTCAAATGAAAAAGAAGATGGTGTGTGACAATGATAATAATGAGAGCTACAATAGTGAGTGCAACAATGAAAATAATCAAAAGTGAAGAATGAATGGAAAAGCCTTCTATTTATAACAAAATATTAGGTTATCCTTGAATAATGAGAAATCATAAAATATTATTAACCCCATTCTAGAATTAACCATTTGGAACATTTTATTATACTTGGTTTGGAGGGAAAAAAATTTAAACTTTTATTTAGAAATAATAAATAAATAAATGATCACTGCAGAGCACATGCATGAGGGCTCCCCTGCTGTTGAAGAGGTCAACCGCCAACGCATGCCGCCTCAGGAAGAAGTGATTTTCTGCGGCCCTGTTCAGCACGATTTTGGCATTCTTCATCTTGTCAACCCCTCAGAAGGTGGAGCGGAAGGCGATGAAGAAGCCACCTGGGTTGCTGCACCGGATACTCAAGCTACAAGGGGCACCGACCCTCAGACTTCGCGCAAGTAACTTCTCCCTCTATGCAGTCGGGTTGCGTCGACTCCAAGGTCCTCGTTCCGGGTTATACTCTCTGTTTTTTTGTCCTTTAGTTGTTCTTCTCTCTGTATCGCTTGGCTCCTCGTCAGTCCATCGAATTCTTTTTGGAATGTATGTCAATGTTTCAACTTTCCTTAAAGGCTGGTGGAGGTCATTTTTGGTTGGAATTACCATGGTTGCCGAAGAATACACAAGTTTTTTTCTCCTCTGCCCGGCGCTTCTTGCCTGCAAGGAGCAATTCTCTGGAACAACTCTCTTTTTGCTGAACTGAAAATGCTGTACTCAATCCTGTTCAGCTGTTCATCTCTGTTTACTGGTTTTTTTGCTGAGGGCTGGGACACTCGCCCTCTGAGGCTGCGACCTCATTGTAAATATTTCTCTTTCTTATTTTAATAGAATTAGTTTTTATCCAGAAAAAAATAAATAAATAAATAAATGATTTATTTATCATCTCAAGAAATATGGTTAAGGAATAATAAACAAATGATGATTTATTTAATTATTCGTAAGGGATTTTATCAAACTTGACAAGGAATAATAACTAATTAGTGATTAATTAATTATTCCTAGAGAAAAATAAGATAATTAATGATTTATCTATTTATTTCTCATAATTGGGTCAAATGTGACAAGGAATATTAATTAAAAAGTGGTTTAAATAATTATTCCTAGAAGATAATTAAATAAATAGTGATTTATTTAATTATTCTTCACGGGTTTAATTATAAATGACTTAACAAATGTGGTTTATTAAGTAATTTCTCACAGTGAAAGCAATTTTACTATGGTAAAATTGGCCCTACATGGTGTACTTCGATTCATTTAGTAAATTATGGCTAGATGATCAATCTTTTGTGATTACAGATTGCTCCCCAACATATGAGTGTTAGGAGAAAAACGTATGATCGAAGTACGTTGTAAGGACACAATCACTAGAAAATGAAATGGAGTGAGAGAGATAGAGGCCAATAGAGATGAAGTGAAAGAGGATAGTGACAGAGGGGGTGAGACCAATGTAAGTCTCCTTTTATGTTGTGGTACCAGATCCCAGTGAGGCGGAGGAGGCATACATATACCCGCCAAGATAACTTACTACAAAAATAATGATGTGTCCATAAACATGAAACTGAGCAATAAAATGCATGCTGAGTGGTACATGACATGCTGACATAAATGAGCCAGAAAATAATACAATGGGTCCCATATATATAATGCGCCTGGAAAAACATGATCCAGGATTGAATACAATAACATCTAAGTACATGAGATAAAAATGGCCCTTCCCTCAAAAACTGGGTGGGAGGGAGTGTAGAACAACCAAAGAAGTCTTGTTGAACAGGAAAGGGGTCTGCAAACTGAATGGATCATCTGAAGGAGACATGCATGCTATGAATGCTGCAAGCGGCATGCACCCAACCCATAAAATCTGTGTAACTGCATCTAAGGCTATAGCAGAATAGGAAGGCATCTGGGCATGTGGGGGGATACCTGAAGGGCCACCCCCTCATGAGGTCTGAAACATCTCACACACACCCAGGAATCACTAGTAAAATTTGTTGCATCACTGGACTATCAAGTGTATGAATAACGAGCATGAAACAACCAAGTCAAAGGGTAATGATGATTCCCTTTGCTTGATATGAGGCACCGAACAATAATTAAAGTTAGAACCAAGATACATCGCCCTCGAGGCCATTCTTCTAGAATAGATATGTTGATGTCTACAGAATAGGGTCCACCATAGGTGAGGTAATGAGGATCCTCAACTAAGGCATGAGGGAAAATAGTAATGTGATCGATGGAATGACACTAGGGAGAATGGGGAGGATGGGATTGAAGGAAAAATGGATGAATTCCCATTTCAGAGCATAAAATGCATCGTTGAATTGGTAGCAAATGACTAGACTCCGGAGGGGATGGTGGGCAGTATGACTGAAGGCAAAAATGGGAAACATGGGATGAATGGTATGTAAACATGGATGGAATATTGTGACATGATATAATGGGACATGAAACAAACTCCATTGATTCAAGGGTGACTCATCGCAGATGATCTGAACAAGGGTGGGGACCATGAAGGCATAAGGAATGATGGTTTCTCATGATGAAAATCGACACATGAGATGACACACACTAAGGGGATGTGGTCCCCAAGCTACAAGTGCTGCATATGAATAAATTCAATTTTAAGAGGTGACGAACTGACCCTTCTTGGAAAAATGGCTTCTTGGTAAAGTGTCAAATCATCAAAAATGAAGAGAGACCCATTATAGTGTTCAATGAGAGATTTCCAATGGTGTTGATGGTTCATCAAACTTAGCTACGGTTTGGCCGTAATGGGCGACGAAAAAACTGTGTGTTTCCCCATAAAAGGGTGTTTTCCCTCCAATTTGAGAGGAGGAGAAGGCCGTAAATCTTGTGGAGGTTGTAGCAGAAAAACCGACCATTGGAATCAGGATCTATGACTTTTAGGCAAGTGGCCTTAATTTTATAAAGATGGCCTTAATGCTTCTTGGAATGATCGTTCATTGTGAAGAATTAAGGGAACAGGAAAATGAGAATCAAATACTAGAGTAGGTCTAGGATCATTCTTACCCACTAAGTCAAACATGGGGAATATGTGGACATAGAGTAGAATATTTGAAGATATGGTATCAAACATCTACAATATGTGATGTGAATATGGCTCTCCAGAAAGGTCGATAGGAAAAACTATCTAAGGAATGGGAGGATAATCAACCATACCTAGGTCCAGGGGTATCTAGGTCAAGACTTACGTTAATCAATTGAGAAGATGGCTAGGGGAAAACCATCATGCCCCTAAGCATGGGATACTGATCCTAAGCATATGTGATGGAAGGGACTGATCTCGTATGCAAAGGTGGGAATGATTCCCCCTTATGCAAGTCCTTACGTATGGTGTAAGGTCCTAGTCATAATGATGATTGAGACAATGACGAAGGATGAATTCAACACCATGACGATAAAGGTCATCGCTAATGAGAAGATAGCGGGGGGCATGGTATCGGTTATGTCGTTGATCATCACGAGTAAGAGGGGCAACAAACTTTTGGGTTCGCAAATATGGAAGGAAGTACACACGATGGTGCGTATCATCCAAAGGGTAATAAAGGGTATTCATAGCTTCCATGATGTCCTAATCAGAATGGAAGATGAGAGGATGGGAGGAGGAATGACTACATGATGCGGTGGCAGTACCTGGTGCATCATCCTGAGAGAGAAAGTTCACATACCCATCATCTGAGGTGGTAGACGATGAGCTAGTAGATGCAATATCTACTGATGTTGAGACCAGGGCTTCCGACGAAGGAGGTTTGATAGAAGTGCGTGCAAAAACCTCAGAAGGGTTTTCTTTCGAGGAACTCAAGGATGACGATAGGTAAAGGGTATGGACCATGGAGTTTGTCACCTTGACATCAGGTGGAGGGATCACGATGGTGTGACCAGAGTCTCCCTGTTCTGGTGTACTAGTGGTACCAAAATCCACAGGTAGAGGAGTAGGTGATCCACTACGAGTGGCCTCATATTTGCAAAGCGCTTGAAGGCAATCACAAAATTCGTCAAGATGAGGGAAACAATGGGAATAGTGACCATAATGATCGCATAAGGCACAAGGGTGACTTGTGTATAACGTTTTGAGTTTCTTAGTTGGTCCTGGTAAGGTAACTTGGACCATAGGGAATGTTTCATGAACCAAAGTTTTGGAATGAGGAAGTTCAAGATAGTTATTAGTGGCATGCCCAACAACCTCACGAAAAGTGCACGGAGATGTCAACTTTGGGGCTTTGGGAGTGGAAGGTTCTTGGGGAGCCTTTTCCTTAGGTTCATTTCTCTTGGATTTGCCCCCCTGTCTGGATGGTTTCACAACAAGAGTGGATTCGTGTTGAGCTTGCGGTGGAACTGGAGCAGTGATAGGGGTCATAGGGACTGGTTGAACTGAGGTCAAAGAATGATATGGTTTGAGCTAACTAGGCAGAGTGTTCACTGGGGGATCAACGTACCGCACTGGGATCCCCAAAGTCATATTAGGGAGAGTCAACGAAGCCATGACAGGGACAAAAAGGATTCCAGGAGGAGGAAACAAGAAAGGTATATGTCCTATAGGGTAATATCCTGATGGAACAACTCTTGGATGATTGAGACCTGGAGGAATAGTTCCTGGTGGGAACAAAGGGGAGGCACCCACAAAAAGAGGAGGTCCTAGGGGGGTGGATCCATATGGCTCGGCTGAGATGGTAACAACAGGGTGCAGATGAGTTGGTTGTTGATGAGATGTACTAGACTACTTCTGAGCAGCCCGTGACGCTTGTAACATGTAAACACTCAAAGAGCTAGGCTTAGATATAGGAGGGGGAGGACCAGGGAAAGCACCCAAAAATGAGGAATATTTATAAGCTCGGGGTGAAACACCAGTGAGAGGGGTAGAAGACTACTTGTCAAACATCGACGAGATAATGGACTCAGGGGAGGTTAAGGATGATGGCTCGTAGTATGTCAACTGATCAATAGTGACGATCTTCCCTTCATGGGGGAAGCACATCTCGTGGAAAACCGTAGATGCGATAACTGACATGGCATTAGTGTAACTATGACCCAAGAGAATGTTGTAATCTAGAGGGGCATCAATATCCTCGATGTATACATGAACAATTTTGCCCGTAAGAGTCATTGGACAATTGCGATACATGAGGAGAGGCTAGGAGAAGTGACTGTCCCAAGCATGCAAAGTGATGGTGGATGGGGACAGTTCAGGTGACTTGAGTTTCTTCCAAACAACAACGGACATCATGCAAGTGGATGTGCCTTCGTCAATAATGCATCAGGAGATGATGGCATTACGGAATCTGACTGGTATCTTAAAAGTAACGGAAGGAGGTAATGGAGGATATTCCTACGTATCAACGAGAAAGAAAATCAAACGATCGTCTAAAGGGTCTACTATGCCCAAAGAAGTTATTAGAGGTTTCTTTTGAGATGGGCATGACTGGAGCACCTCCAATGTCGACATGGCAGCAGGTGATTAGGCCAAGTCGTCTACTGTATGTATGGGCAACTCGGTTAGAAGCCGCATTACAGTGTAATGTTCCCTTCGGGATCTTAGGAATTGACTCAACTTTAGGTTGAGGGATCTATAGTGGACCATTTGGCATCATAAGAGGCTCAGTAGATGCTTTGGTTTTGGAATCAGTGGTAGATGAAGTTGATGGCTTATCATATTGACATGACTGAGTTTGCAAGTTGATATCAGAGGTATTGACCTTGTCAAAATTCATCATGAGGATCTGGTAGTCACCAGGACCATAAGGTTGGGGCAGATGGGATACTTGACCTTGCTAAGGTTGAGCATCAAAAAATCCTTGCTAAGGGAAAGGATTTGTGAGCACGGCCGGGTGAGATGGCGCAGGATTTTGGGGCAGTTACTGCATGGGAGGTTGACCTCTAGAAGCTGCTTGGGATTCCCACATTGGGCGCATTTGGGGTAAGAGGGGAAATTCATGAGTATAATGACCATGTACACCATAACATCCAGAAGGCTTGTTCATACGAATAGCCTTGTGCTTCTTGGGCCAGTTTCCTTGTTTCTAATTGTTGGTGTTAGGTTGGTTCCCTCCGGGTTCATTAGGTTGATTACCTTGGTTACCCTGGTTACCCTTGTTACCTTTCCCCTTATTCTTTTTCTTCGAATTTTGGGGATTGGTCACACTCTGCTATGTAAACACTTGACCTTGAGGTGGCGATGGTTGCTGGGGTTGAGGATGCATGGGAGGCTGCGACGCTAATGCCTGAGGGGCCGGAGCGCTTGGTGGTGCATAGGTATAAGATGTTGATGGGGCAATGGTCTGGTAGACAGGTTGAGCACTAGTTGGCCTTGATATTTTCTAATGTGATTGGGTGAATGCATAAGATGTGCTTTGTCCTGAATACACGTTGTTGGCAAGAGGGGCATAATTGTTAGAGGAAATGGTGCCCCCCTGCGGATAGCCATAACTCTGATTAGTATATGGTGAAGGATGTGAAATAACTCCAACTATACCGTCGGTGGCATGAGATTCCATTAGTGCATTGGCACCACTAGGACGGGGGAGGTCTGATATAATGGTATAAACATAACTAGTTTGAGCATAAATCAAGTCATATCTCAGAGTAGTCTAGAGAGCCTCTTCCTTTGTCTAAGGAAAATGCGAAATATTTAGAAATAGGTTCTAAAAGAGTTTGATGGAACCAATCGAGGTAGAGATGGTCTTCCAAGGGTGGAGCACAACACATGCTCATCCTTCTACGCCATTCTTGGACATTATCGGAAAGACAAGTGGGAGAGGAATGATGAATGGAGTCAAGAGCTCTATACTAGTGTCATATTAGAGAGGTAACTGAAAATATAGGAGGAATTCTTTAGCAAGTGCTACAAAAATGGAATAAGAGGCGATGGGCTAGTCAACATACCACATTGCAGCATTTCCAGTGAGCGTGTGTTGGAACAACCAAACACGAATGGAATCATCGGTGATAGAATTGGATGAACACCACATATGGAAGGAGAAGATGTTATTGGTGGGGCCCTATCCAGAATTACCCTCAAACTTGGGAATGTCAGAGGGAAGCTCAGTCGACATAGCTGGCCAACCAACATTGTGGTGTATAGGGTCATTAATCAACTGGCTGAAATTCGAGAGGCTTAAGCTAGCCATGAAAGGTAACATTGGAGCTGATGGAATGGTTCCTGTAACAGTTCCACTAGATGTGACTACCGAGATAGAACTGGAGCCAACACTAGGTTGGTTTCCTTAACTTGCAGTGGGTCCTGATATGATCATGGTATGTGGTGAAGGAAGCTTGGAATCGGATGAGGAATCAGATGAACCAGAAGAGGATTCGGTATGGGGACTCAAGGGACTTTGAACTCAATCCCTGTGGGGAGGAGTAATATGCCCAAGTGGAAACGGGGGATGAAGGCCTAAGAGGCTTTGCGACAAATTCCTTGGTGGCACAATGGTTGTAAGACACAAGTGACTTGGAAATGGTTAAAGGAGATCAACAAGATGTTTTTGTCTCTGAAAAATAATTAAGTCTTGGCTTGGCGATGTAAACCAAGCGCCCTTCGCTTAATATGTGCTTTTGTGTGTAAGTGTGTTTATTAATTAAGCCCAGATCGTGTTTGAAAAAATAAAAGGATTGTTGAAATAAACTGAAATTAAAAATAGAAAATGAGCAACAAATCAACTTTACCTGTCCAAACTGGGTTTGTAAACATTTTACTGGTTGGTGATGAAATCAACTGACAACACACAAAAAAGGACAAGATATCAAAGAGTCAGTGTGACTGGGATCAAATGACACTATGATGCTAGAAAGTGGTGCAGCAACATCAAAAAACCGGGGAGGAAAATCATTGTAAAAAGATAGGGGTATGGGTGTGAAACCTAGGGAAAACAATGGAACCCTAAGGCAAATGACCAAACAAGGTTTAAGATGAAACTTTGGATGGAAACAACCTATCTTTGGAGATCTGAAATAGGAAGGTACAAATCTAGAAAATATGGTTGAAGATTTGCAGAAACTCAGACTTCTTACTCAGCTAAACTCCTCCTATAAAGGTGGAAGCATATTAGAAGCCCTAAAGAGGCTAAATTCCACTTCAATGAGTAAAACAAAGTAGATTAAGGCCTAAGCAGGGTAAGACAGTGGTAAACCAACCCAGTAGATAACTGTCGGCAAAACCCAGAAACAGATCGGAAAAAATCCCAGAAACCCTAAAAAACGCAGGTACTGACCTGTTTATGGGGAGATCACACTTTTGGGTTAGAAATTGCGCTGTGGACCTCCAGATCACACTTTTGGGGCAGAAAAGTGTGATTTCTGCTCCTTGATTCTCGGTCGGCAAGCCTCGGAAAAATTTGTCGTCTCTGTCGACAGATGGTTCTTGTGACCTGCAGAAAAGACTAGAAAATTTATGGAAGTTAGAAATTTGACTAATCTAGGGTTAGAAAGCTAGTAAAAAACATTAAGAGACTGAAGAAGAAAAACCCTATCTGAAAACTAAAGGTCACCCAGGTTTTCGGATCAAAATAAAAAACATATTGGAGTCGCCAATTCGTTATTGTGTTTTCTTCTCGAATGTGTATGAAAAGAAACCACTTTAGGTTGTGGATGAAAAACAACCCTAACAATGAAAATGGTTATTAAACAGTGTGGATCTGCAGCAAATGATAGAAACAAAACCTGCCAAATACCTTATCTATGTAATAGAACTAGTAAAACAACAAAATGAAATAGTAAAATAAGCACAAGTAACTCCAATAATCCAATGAAAACCAGATATATAAAGAATATATTTTATTAAACAACACCTATGAAGGGAACAAATAATGTTACCAGTCCCCCTCTATGGGATGGGTTCTCGGCTATCTTCAAATGTCTTCCGCTTTTGTAGAGTCTCTTTCCTCTATAATGTGTAAAACCCAGTAAACAAAATATTTGAGCTCAATGAGAACTCAAATGAAAAAAAATATGGTGTGCGACAATGATAATAATGAGAGCTACAACAATGAATGCAACAATGAAAATAATCAAAAGTGAAGAATGAATGGAAAAGCCTTCTATTTATAACAAAATATTAGGTTAGCCTCGACTAATGAGCAATAATAAAATATTATTAACCCCATTATAGAATTAACCATTTGGAATATTTATTATATGTGGTTTGGAGGGAAAAAATATTTAAACTTTTATTTAGAAATAATAAAGAATTAAATGATTTATTTATCATCTCAAGAAATATGGTTAAGGAATAATAAACCAATGATGATTTATTTAATTATTCGTAAAGGATTTTTAATTAATTATTCCTAGAGAAAAATAAGATAATTAATGATTTATCTATTTAGTTCTCATAATTGGGTCAAATGTGACAAGGAATATTAATTAAACAATGGTTTAATTAATTATTCCTAGAAGATAATTTAATAAATAGTGATTTATTTAGTTATTCTTCATGGGTTTAATTATAAATGACTTAGAAAATGTGGTTTATTAAATAATTTCTCACAATGAAAGAAATTTTACTATGGTAAAATTGGCCCTACATGGTGTAATTCGATTCATCTAGTAAATTATGGCTAGATGATCAAATTCTTATGATAACAATCTCAGTATAAGCATCATTCTTAGAGATATTCTCACTCGTTCTGGTATGGTTCCAAGCATGTCTGGTTCCCATGCTTTGGATAGACCCATTGATCAAGAACTTCAAATATTATTTTTCATTTGTTTGTTTTTCCCGATATGTTTAAAATTTGAAGCACACATTAAATATCCAATCTAAAATCACATGTGAATAAATTTCTCTGGATGGTAATACGCAAATAAAATAAAATAGACATTTATCAGTATTAAAGGCCCATGGAATTTCATTTACCATTTTCCTTATTGATGTTTCAAATTCTATGTTATTTCAACTTTTTATCTTCATATGCTAACCAAATTTATAAAGAAAATACCTATGCCATTGCTATGGAACTCTTATTTTTTTGTAGCAACACTAAAGTGATTATATATTTTTATATATAGGATACTTTTCAAATCACTCACTCTTAAACATAAATATACCAATTAATATCTAAGAGATACTACCTGACATTTATAATATCCGCATGGAGTACTTTATCTTCCAACAATCTCCCAATTTCAACTCTTTAGGTAGGTTGGATGATATTTTACATATAAGAAGAATTCAATAGAGAAAAAACCAAAGTCCTTGTTATCAATTCTATACGTCCATGTTCTCCATGTGATGATAAAGAGACGATTGGTCTATGTTATAAGTTACATTGTTCAAGGAAAAAATGTTTGTCTTGACTTGAAATATACTGATGGATTTAAAATATGAATATGTTTTAGCTCTTCTTGAGCTTATAAGTTACATTGTTCAAGGAAAAAATGTTTGTCTTGACTTGAAATATACTGATGGATTTAAAATATGAATATGTTTTAGCTCTTCTTGAGCTTAGCATGTGTATGCCATTGTATTCAAAAATACCATATTAAAAATTGGATATTCTAGAACTCAAACGTTATGTTATATTATATTCAAGACCTAGCACAATTAATGCTCACAAAAATCAATTTTTTTTACAGGAACAAAGATTTTATAATTAATTTAAAAAAATTAGAACAACTTTTATTATACACATAAATTATGAAACTCTCTAACATGAATAATATTTCAAATTTTAAGAACTTATGGGATTTGAGGCCTCTATTAAAAAGATCTAAGCCATAGCTCTATCTTACTTTTGCAAAACCATTATCTAAAAACCCTGCATGAACATTATTCACATAATATTTTAGAGAACGAAATCAACCATTTGCAATAACATTCAATTGTTTCACATGAGATAATAGTGTCATTATAGAAAGGGGATGAAAATGGTCACTTGCACCTCATCTTCTATTTGATGATTTCCAATTGTTGACAAGGTATAGCCTTGTTTCTTTTTTGGATGGTTTCTTTTGACTCTTAAGGTAGTAATCTAGAAAATTAAGATAATTGTAGTATAATCCATCACTATATCCATATTTTGTACACCGATTGGAATGCTCATAAGAACCTTTAGAGAACTCCATGGAAAATATTTCCATACCTACAATGGGAAACACTGCGAAGGACTGGGAATGAATACTTGAACTTCAGGGCCCCTTTCAGACAAAAGAGTAAAGGGTGTTGTTAGGGGATACTTTTTCTATTCAAGTTAGATATCTTTATAAATTCTATCTTATTGACATGTTCTAGTAATGTTTTATGCCATTTTGTTTTATTTGCTGGGCAATACAATACAATTGTTTTTTTCCTTAGACCAAGATTGCATGATATTGATTAGATTTTTCCAAATTGTAATTCATATGGTTTTTATGGAAATGATTTTAATAATATTTTGAACTGTATAAATAGCAAATACATTTGGTTGTTAATGGTCTGCAGAGCCTCTCTCGAAGGTTTCTTTGTTTTAGTTGAACGCTATTCATGTTTTTCCATTGATATTTTTAAGTCACATGAAATCCCAACCTCAACATATGAACATTCCCTACCAATATTTATAATATTATTCATGTTTTATGTCATTGATATTTTTAGGTCACATAGAGATCTAAACCTCAACATATGAACACTCCCTACACCCGTACTTATACCATTATTCAAATTTTATGTCATTTGCATTTATTTGTGTTATGTATTCAATTTGTATTGATCCTTTGAATATTTAACGTTTAAATATTCAAAGGATCAATACAAATTGAATACATAACACAAACAAATGCAAATGACATAAAAGATGAATAATGGTATAAGTATTGGTGTAGGGAGTGTTCATATGTTGAGGTTGGTTCATATGTTGAATGTTCATATGAATTGATTTGTTTGAATCAAATTGTAGAATCTTTTTCCTCTTCTTCTGAGAAATTAGATGAACTTTGTAATCATGGCTTGGTTACACAAGAAACAAGACTTATATTTGCTGATACTTTAAGAAGTGGCCAAGCATCTCTTAGTACATTCATACATATGGTATCAACATAAGTGTCATATTTTACTAAAAAATTGGAAGGTTCTATTATTGCATAGTCTTATATTATCAATTGGATTACATGGTTTGATTAGGATTCTATCTAAATTTGTTGGTGGATCTAATTTAGTTGCAAAGACACTTCTTGTTATTAGTGTCGGTAACATTATTAGAGATATTCTCACTGGTTCTAGCTTGGTGACAGGCATGTTAGGTTCCCTTTCTTTGGATAGACCACTGACTAGAGACTTCAAATATTATCTTTCATTTAACTATTATTCTTGTTGTGTATAAAAGTTGAAGCATGTATTGAGTATCCAATCTAAAACCACATGTGAATAGATTTTACTTGAATGGTACTGCACAAATAAAGTAAAGTAGATATTTATCCATATTGGAGGCTTAGAGAATTTCATTTACCATTTTCCCATTGTTATTTCAACGTTTAACTTGATATGCCAGAAAAAATTATAAAGAAAATAACTATTCCATTGTTGAGGAACTTTACTTTTATGTAGAAACACTAAAGTGATTATATATTTCTATATATAAGATATTTTTCAAACCACTCACCATGAATATACTAATCAATATATAAGAGATACTACCTAACATCTGGAATCTCTTCCATATTTTAACTATAAAAATAATTCAACAAAGTAAAAACCAGAGTCTTTGTTAGAAATTCTATAGGTCCATTTTTTCCATGTGATGATAAAGAGATGACTGGTGTATGTTACAAGTTACATTGTTATAGGATAAAATGTTTGTATCACCTTGAAATATAGTACTCGTGGATTTAAAATATGAATATGGCGTTGTTCTTCTTGACATTAACATGTGTATGCCATTTCCTCTTCCCACAGTGTAGCATTTTATCATGTTTACCCATGTATTTATCAAACAAACTTATCAAACTTTCCCAGCATGGACTATCGCCGCATGCAACTCTTGTTACGAGTTGAAAGAGCATGATACACTTATGATGATTAATCCTTATTAGATCCAAATCATCAATACGTTCATCATCATTGAAATAACTTAACCTTCACAATCATTTAAGAGTCTACCAATAATATGTATTACTACTCATTCGTATGAAAACTTAGATGTTTTGACATATTGACATCATCTTTGGGGATATATGTTATTAATACATTTGACCCAAAAATGTCATGTGTTATTATTTCCGAGATATCTAAGTGGGTGCTTATCTAGACATGTTAGATGTTTCGATAATAGAATTAATGTTATATGTAATTTGGTTTATTGTAATTTTAAGATAAAAATGTATATTTATTCATTTTTGAATGTGTTATTTTACTTTAATTGAACACTTTCATTTAATTCAAAAAATACTTTTGTTGATGAGATAGGCTATTATCTTCAATGATTCAAAAAATGACAGTAACGGCTTATATATATATATATATATATTTTACATCATTCCAATTTTATTTAGTATATATTTTGTTGTATTCTAGATATTCCTTTGCTTTTCATACTAAATTAGAAATAGATCTAATAATTTTGGTAGGCTTGCTATGTTTTTTTTGGATAATAAAGTACTAATATTCCCAAATGACATGATGTGTTTAATGACATCTTGATTCAAATTCGCTTGATTTCCTTTCATGATTTCTCTTCTAAGGATTGGATGCCAAACTCCTCTTTTCTTGGCCTCGATTCCATCCTAACTGTGATTGCTTAATTTTATTATTTAACAATTTCTTTTTTAAAAACCTACTCCCTTTGAGAAAGGTTATACTTCTACTCATGGGCATTGCTTTATTAAGAGAAATTCCTCCTTTAATGTCTCAACCAATGTAATGAACACTTTCATGAAGCCTATGCTTGAACCAAGTAACTATTGGTTTCTCACATGGGCTTTCTCTTTGCTTAATATGAATTCAATGTTAAAATTGCATGTGGATGTAAACTTGTAAATTGCCTTAACTTGTTCTTAAAACTTAATTGGATAATTGAAAAGACTACAATGAAGAATGAATAGTAGAAAAAAAATTAAGGACAAGAAATGCAAGTCGATAATGGCATTCATCCTTCTCGACCTATGTATGTAAGTCCACTTTGAGTGAGCAATTAATCAATTAATAATATGCATGCAAAATACACTTTAAGTTATTTGTTACATATAATATGGTCTCCAACCTGTAATAAAAATTGTATTAAACTTCTCTATGAAGGCCATAACACTTCCATAATCCTCTCCCAGTTCTTACTTTGCCAAGAAATGGATTTTAAAGCCTCCTTTCTTCAAAATTACAAAACTTAAGCTTGACAAAAAACAAAGTATACACATTGTTTTGTCAACAATTGGGTCTGCGATGCAATGGTGAGAATGATGTGTTTTAAAAATACAAGTTGCAAGTTCAAATCTACTTGGCCTAATTTTTTGAGCGTTGAACTCATCTTAAATTTCAAATAAAGAAGCTCCTCCTCATCCTAAAAATGCACATCCTGTGGCATAGTGGCAAGGCACAGAATTGTTAGTGAATAGGTCACGTATTTAAATTAGCTCACTAGCCATTTTTACAGCATTGGATAGAATCAACTTTAAATATATGTCATTTTGTAATACAATTAAGTGACAATGGTGTGGTGTAATGGTAAATGGTTTGTGTTTGTTATTGAGAGGTTGGGGGTTCAAACTTGTCTGATCAACGTTCCTGCGACATTATCATTCCAATACTTGATATTTCTTTTTTGACTCTAATTCTAAACAAAATGAATTTGACTTGAACTAAACCAATCATTTTGGGGCTACCACATGGCATCATTTGATTGGTCCACATGGAATCCATGTTAATCTTTGCATAGTAAAAATGCCACGTCACTCAACCACATCAAAACACCTCCCATGTCAGTAGTGCCACATCATCATTCATACCACCATTTTTCATGCCACATCATTGTCCACATCAACCTTCACATTTCCATGTCATATTTCATACTACTATGTCAACATATGTATAGACGCGTGTTAGTGTTGGGTTGTGTTATATTCTTTCCACAGGTTAGAGGGGGGGCAAAG
>APFE030726241.1:82673-95821 GCA_000404065.3 Pinus taeda | reverse complement strand
GGACCTTTTCTTTTAAGGAGTCTGAAAAGGAATGAAAGTGACTACTCTAGAAATCTAGATAGAGGGATTACCAAACCAATCGCAAAACTACAAAATACTTTTTAAGGTACGGTAGTCAATCTTCCCGAATGTTGTGTTTAGTGCATTGCGATCGATAGGGCGGCAGACACGCCTTCCTAAGGATAAAGGATATAGCCTATTGTGGTCGCCCAATATATACTCGACGATACGTGGGAGCACAAGTCCATGCTGGCACTTGTCGTATCAAAGAGGAGGAATCACCCAACCTATGATGAAAACGATAGTTACCAGGATTTATGACGCTGGAATACGTCTCTAGCCTAGACTTCTAGATGTTGTGCATTAGGTTCCAAAGCGTTTTTATGCTCATTGAGGTTTATTTTATAGTTGATCTTTCTTAAGAAGTTTTCCTTTAAGGTTCACCACGTGATGTAGATATACAATTCCTAAATATGTAATCTAAATGATATAAACAGTCTTTCTTTCTTTTTGCAATGAAAATCCTAGCTACTAAGGAAACGAGAAGTAAATTTCTTTCAACATAGAGAGCAGAGAGCACACACTAAGATGCACTGTCCTAAATCAATTTCTGCATGCAGTCTAAATGCAAATGCACATGCATGCATTTGTTTTTCAGTTTCCTTAATGTGAGAATGACAAAAAGAAAACTAAGTACAGATCTGAACTATCTTTTCTCAAAGCGGTACTTCAGCAATTTCTTTTCAAAAATGAAAGGAAGATTAAGACGACGCTTTCAATTTCGATTTGAAAACTACTTTCGACACTTCAAAGAACTAATGATTCAAATCAAATACAATGGAAAAAGTGTAATCAACTATCTAAAAGAGGAAGACTTTATGACACTCTTTTCTTTGACTGAAAACGACACTTGCGACACTTTCAAATCAAAAGACGACAGTTCAATTAAGCTACTTTTTGCAGAGGAGAACTGTAAATGATGAAAAATACATAAAAACTTTCACAATCCTTTATCAATGGAGGTTGAAAAATGAAAAGGAAGAGAGTTTCAACAGTGATTTACTGATCATAGATAGCAAAAATACTGAATAAAGCTGAAGACAATGAAGAAACAACCAAAATATGGAGGCAGAAACAGTCTTACTCAATCATCGCACCTGTAACACAGGGAAAAAAGGATGCATCTCACCTGCAACACACGGGAGGTACGATGCATCCAGGTTGCCAATGAGAGACAGTGCGATGGTCCAGGGATGATACTGATCTTGGTTTTCACTCATAGTTTGCAGCTAAGTTCAGGGATTTAGGCTGAGCTAATGATAGATAGTAAACACAAAGTACAAGGGATGATCTAATGAGGTTACTTGAGCTACCACCAGGGCACTTAGGATGTTTACAAGTCAGATTTTCAGCTCATAAACTAACCCAAAGATTGACTGAAGCAATGTTGATCTACTTTGCAGTTGCATAGCAAAAGTAGTTCGAAGGCTAGTTGGCTTAACTTCAAGCTCTGTCTGTAGTTTATAAAGAAAATAAATAGAAGTAAGCAAACAAACTATTTGCTCCCTAGTGGAGTCGCCATTTTGTTTTCGGGAAAACTAGTGTCCATTCAGAGATGCTAGTCCCACTAAGACGGGTAGCTATCTTAGAAACAAACAAACTAAAGTTACTTGTGTTTTCGTTTATGAGAGATAGATGAGAGAGAATCAGAGAGTACCAACCTCAGTCTTTTGCTTGGCTCCTTGCTTGTTTCCTCCCTCCTTTGACAGAGCTTCACCACTCCTTCCTTACTTGTCCCACTTCAAAGAACACCTGTAGAGTCAAAGCAGCATAATACCATCAAAGCATGGAGATCTATAACCATAAACAATATAGGATAAGATGTATATTAACCATACAAATGCATATATCAATACAGGATTCAGAAATATATAAGAATATGGAGGAAAACTCAAATAGCTTTATTGATAGAAGTAGTAGAAGAGAGGATTACAACCAAGCTGTCTGATCCAGCGCCATCCTCCCAGCATGAAAGCCCTCTTCACCTCATGAAAAGCTACATCACCCTACAATACAATGTTGCACAGAGAAACCAACAACACTTCCTTACAAAATACAAAATTCCAGCCTCTGGATCTCTAGGATGAGGGATCCATATATAGATATTTGCAGGTGGGTGAGTTAGCTTCTGGGATTTTGATTAGTGTCATTTCTGTGATAGTTCTTTGTTCCACTTTGAGATTTCATGATCTCTTACTCATCCCTGGGCGAATTCAGAGAGGCAAGTGTCAAATGGGCAGTTTCTAGAAGATTCTTTGGGTTTCCACCTAGCCAACTACCTTTGCCATTTGTTTTCTCTCACTCATCGCATCCTACAGAAGGGCTTTTCAGTATGCATCGCACTTTTTGCATGTAGCAGGTGATATGCATCGCACCCTTAGCACTGAGCAGTCTGTATGGTCCAGTTTTGACCAGTTCTGAGTAGCTTTTCAGGGAGAACTTATGGGAGAAGATGTAATCAGCTGAAAACACTTTTAGGGGCTCAGAAGCCCTTGGTTTATGGACATATGAGATTGGGGTTGTAGTGCCCAAATATGTCTATAACACTCGGGCCTTTGGTAGACCTTGTTTAGTGGAAGATCTGCGGGATCGATTCTAGTGGTGAAAGAAGATGGCGAGCAGTGGAAAGATAGAGATCGAGTAATTTAATGGTTAGAGTTTTTGAGTTATGGAAACTCAATATGGAGGATCTGTTGGTAGGTAAAGATCAGTGGATCATGGTAGATCCGACTACTAAACCAATGGCAGTGTCCGATGAAGAATGGAAGAAGTTGGATTAGAAAGCAAAGAGAACAATACAATTGTGTGTCTCAGATTCAATATTTCTGAATGTATCAGGGGAATCTATGATAAAGGCTTTGTGGGTCAAATCAGGGACTTTGTACCAATCTAAGTCTCTGGTGAATAAACTATTCCTATAGAAAAAGTTGTATAGCCTGAGGATGAAAGATGGAGACTCGGTGATAGAGCATATGAGCGCATTTAATACTATTTTAAGTGAGTTATTATCGATTTATATTAAAATTTTAGATGAATATAAGTGCATCAGTTTGTTGTGTTCTCTACCAAATTCATGGGATAGTCTCGTTATTGCAATAGGTAGCAATGCAAATTCCTTGTACTTTGATGAGATAGTCTCATCCTTTCTGACAGAGGATATGAGACGGAAAAAAATGGAGAGACAGAATGGTGATGCCTTGTCTGTACGAGGACGGTTCTAGAACAAAAACAAAAATAAGTCATCGAGTGGGAGATCGAGAAGGGCACTACAAAAGGGACTGTAAATCTAAATCTCCTGAAAAAAGAAAGGGATCTGATGATGCTCCTTCTGCAGAGGCAAAAACTACCTCAGATGAAGGTGGGAATGTATACTTGGCTTCTTCAAGTACACATGTAGATCATGAGGCATGGTTGATTGACTCAGGTGCATCCTTTCACTTCACTTCCCATAGAGAGTGGTTCTGCGAGTATGAGAAATATGATGGTGGTGATGTCTTCTTAGGAGATGATAGGAAGGCTAGAATCATTGATCACAAAAAATTAAAGTTGAAGTTGTAAGGTGGAAGAGTTAGAACACTTTCGGGTGTTCTACATATTCCTGCATTGGCCAGAAATCTGATTTCTGTAAGCAAGCTGGATGATGTAGGTGTAAAAACAATTTTTGATAAAGATACCTGCAAGATGGTTCGTGGAACACTGATATTGATTCAAGGAGTTCAGATTGGAACTCTGTAAAAGCTGCAAGGTAGCACTGCTATTGATAGGTGCAATAGTTCTGTGGTTATTGAAAGTGGAGCAAAAAATCTAGTGGTCTCTCGAGAAAAGACCATGCTATGGCATCAAAGGGTTAGACATATTGGAGATAAGGGAATTCGAATAGTTCATGGTAAAGGTATGGTAGAAGGTATGACTAATAGCTCTCTGAATTTTGATTTTTGTGAAAATTGTGTATATGGGAAGCAGAATCGGGTGAGTTTCCCCTCTGGTGGTAAGAGGGTGAAATAGACATTAGAGCTTGTGCACAATGATGTGTTTGGACCTATGAAGGTTCCATCAGTGGGTAAGTCTGTGTACTATGTATCATTTATAGATGACTTCTCAAGGAATACATGAATATATTTTCTAATGAAGAAATATGAAGTCTTTGATAGGTTTAAATAATTTAAGTCTTTGGTGGAAAACCAGACAAAGAAGAAGATAAAGGTGTTGAGGACAGATAATGGTGGAGAGTTTTCCAACAAGGAATTTGAATAAGACTGTAAGAAGTGTGGTATAGCACGACAGAAGACAGAAGACTACTCCATACACACCTGAGAAAAATGGAGTTGAAGAAAGAATGAAAAAGACGTTGATGGAAAGGGAAAGAAGCATGCTCAGTGGTGCTGGGTTAGGACAAGAATTCTAGGCAAAGGCGATGGAGACAACATGTTACCTGGTCAACATATCACCTTCATTAGCATTGGAGGATAAGACTCCACAAGAGGTATGGACTAGTAAGAAACCCTCTCTTTCACATCTAAGGGTATTTGTATGTGATGCATATGCATGTTCTAAAGGAGAAAAGAACAAAGTTGGATAGTAAATTTGAAAAGTGCATATTTATTGGGTATAAGGATGGTTTAAAGGGTTATAAGCTTTGAAATGAACTAACAAGGAAGGTTGTGTACAGCTGAGATGTGGTGTTCAGAGAGGTGAAATTTTTTATTAAACATGAAGTCCCATCAAAGGAACCTGAGAAGATAGAGTTTGAGCTAAAGGAGGAAGAATCAGATCTATAGCAGAAGAGGAATCATAAGATGAAGAGCCACAAACTTCGGTTTTGAGAAGATCAATTCGAGAAAGAAGGTAGCGAGAAGGGTATATTCCATCTTATTTTTGTTCAAATTTTGCTTTATCTATTACTGATGATGATCCCAGAACTATGAAGGAAGCAGTATATTCAGAGGATGGAAAACTCTGGAAAGAGGCCATGGTTCATGAAATGGCATCTTTGCACAAAAATGAGGCTTGGGATCTGGTGGAGTTGCTGGCTGGAAGGAGATCCATTGGCAGCAAATGGGTGTTCAAGAAGAAGACAAATGCAGAAGGGAAGGTGGAGAAATACAAAGCCCGATTGGTAGCAAAAGGTTATTCCTAGGTGTCGGGAATTGATTTCGGTGATATTTTTTCTCCAATTTCCAAGGTAGCTTCTATTGGATTACTGTTATTTGTTGTTGTTGCTTTTGATTTTGAGGTAGAATAGATGGATGTGAAGACAACATTTCTTCACGGGGATCTGGAAGAAGAGATCTACATGAAGCAACTTGAAGGTTTTGCAGTGAAGGGTAAGAAAGAACTAATATGCAAGTTAAATAAGTCTCTGTATGGGTTGAAACAGTGACCAAGGATGTGGTATCTGAAATTTGATACATTTATACGGGGACATGGCTTCACCAGAAGCAAGGTAGATCACTATGTGTATTTTAAATTAATTGGTGACTGTGCTATTTATCTAGTCTTGTATGTGGATGATATGTTGCTGGTTGGAAATGACGAAGAAATTATCTAGGATTTGAACACCTAATTGTCCTCCAAATTCAACATGAAAGATCTTGGTGCTGCAAACTATATTATGGGCATGGAAATTAAAAGAGATTAGGCAAAGAGCAAGCTTTGGTTAAACCATAGGAAGTATGTCGAGACAATACTACAAAGGTTTAATATGTAGGATAGTAAACCAGTGAAGGTTCCTATTCCTGTAGTTGTAAGGTTATCTTCTGAACAGTGTCCCAAGACACAATAATAGGATGAGGACATGTCCCGTGTTCCATATGGAAGTGTAGTCGGTAGCTTGATGTATGCAATGGTCTGTACTAGACTAGACATTACACATGTAGTGGGAATATTAAGCAAGTTTATGTCAAAACCAGGGAAAGAGCATTAGACAACAGTGAAGTAGGTTTTCAGGTATTTGCGTGGCACTAGTGATTATGGTTTGTGCTACCAAGGAAGACCAGGATTGGACAGAGTTTTGGATATTCATGGCTTTGTTGATGTAGACTGGGTTGGAGATCTAGATCAGATAATATCTACAAGTGGGTATGTGTTTAACCTATTTGGAGGTGTAGTCAGTTGGATGAGTAAGAAACAATCTATAGTGGCACTATCAACTATAGAGGCAGAATACATGGCAACCACTCATGCAAGCAAGGAAGCAGTTTGGTTGCAGAGATTATTTTCAAGTATGGGGTTAGTACAGGGAGCTATAAGGATATACTGTGACAACCAAAGTGCAATTTTCTTGGAAAAGAACCCTTCTTACCATTCAAAGACAAAGCACATTGATGTTCAATATCACTTTGTAAGGGATATGATAGAAGAAAAAAAGGTGTTTCTGGTAAAGGTGGACACTTTTAAGAATACTATAGATGCATTGACAAAATCTATGATCTCTTTGAAGTTCTCTTGGTGTAGAGAAACAATGGGCATTGTAGGGATGGATAAATGACTAAGCTCTCTTATGGCCCCCTATGGAAAGAAAACAATAAGTGGGAGAATGTTGGGTTGTGTTATATTCTTTCCACAGGTTAGAGGGGGGTTGCGCCGATTGCGTAGCGGGGGGGGGGTCACAAGGGAGGCGGAAGCCCCCCCTATCCAAGGGGTTTTAGGGGGGGTGGGTAGCCCCCCTCTACAGGGTCTAGAGTAGCACCCCAGGGAAATTTTGTTTTTGGACCCTATATTAGGTGGGCGAACCTATCTAGCGTTTTGTGCATGGTTTTCGCACATGGTTTTAGGCACGATGGTTTTCAGTCTATGGTATGGGATGCTTCGACATGTATATATATGTATTGTAACATTGAAAGGAACATAATGAAAAGTCACGTTAGTAGTCCCGATTTTGGGATCCAAGGGAAAATATCTATGTATATGTGTTTTATGTGTTATGCTCTCACATTGTTTATTTTATGTGTTTTAAGAATTCATATGCAGGTAATTTTTGTACGGGGTTAAAACTTATAGTTAGTGCATGGTGATTCCATGTGTTAACCTTTCATATCATTTTTCCTATTTGTCCAAAACTTCACTAGGACATAGCTTTCTCATACGATGTTTGTTTGACCCCATTTAAGTGGTGAATGAAAGCTCTCGATGATCTCTTTGACATGGATACCTTTTAATCAGCATTTTATGCCATCAATTTTGATTTATTGTGGAGATCTACATGGATCAAGCTTCCCCACTAAGAATCTTTTGGACCTCCAAAAGTTATAATTTATTTATAAATTGAGTGAGGGCACCACTTCCTCACTTCTCCGGTATCCATCCATCATGCTCAAATACTGAACATTTGACTCATTACAATAATCTATCCAATAATGATGAAAACTATCTACCATTGTTGATATAATCATTAATTATCTTACTTTAACAAACATTTATATTCATCGTTGCAAGTACAAACTGTACATAAAAAGATAACAATAAAAATAAACACATATTTGCTAATGACAATGAATCAAAGATATGCTTACTCTTCTTAACATGAAAAAAATTAACCAATGAATCTATTTCACTCTTAACTATAGGCTATAAGATTCAATCCTTGATGCTTGCATCAATGAATCCTCATTTTGTAATTCCTATGAATATTGAGACACTTTATTGTAGTTAGAAACAATATTAACTCTTTCTCTTTTCTTTTTTTTGCCTATGGTTCACGGACACCTTGGTCAAAGGGTGGTCACTACATCCACAAAAAAATCTGGGTTGATCGACCCAAAAGGGAATCTAGTCCCACGACCCACTAGCAAGGCCTAACCCCAAGGGCTTTGGGTATAATGGACCCTGTGACCTCCCGATTGGCGAGGCACTGATTTTGAGCAACTGAGCTAACCCTTGAGGCTGAAACAATATTAACTCTTTCATATATAGTATCAAACTCCTTAATTTCTTTTAATTTATCATTATCCTCAACTTTTACATATATGAGAGAAAAATTATTTCTTTCATTTACTAACCTTTTCATCTTCATGTATTCATAAGAAATAAATTAGTCTTCATTTGATAAGACCTCACAATGAACTCAATCTCATCTTTGATAAGATGATACTTTTTATCTTCCCTATAAAATATAGGCTCCTTTTCATATAAATATGGACTTCCCAAAAGAATCCCACAAATTTCAAGTGGCACCGCGTCTAACACTACCTCATATATAAAACTAGATGTGATTGTAAATCTTAGTTTACATTAATTAGCCACCTGTAACTAAGAATTTTCACATACCTAACCCAAATGATATTGTTTTAGACGAGGCTTAGTTTCCAATCCCAATTTCTTAATAATTTCCTCATAAATAAGATTAAATTTGTGATCCACTATCAATAAGTGTATCAATCTTGGTGTGTTTTAGGATGACGCTAAAGTGAAATAGTTCACTTTGTTTCCTTTCCTCATGTATTACTTCAAATTTTGAATAATGAGCACTGGACCTAGAGATACCAACAAAACATATACCTTTTATTCCCATGGTCATGATCTTGGTTTCATCACCTAAATATGATATAATATCATATTGGAATGTAGCGGTGGTCTTCTATTTACCCTTCCAATCTTCGAACCATTTTGGATTTAGTTTTGGATGTAGTTTCCAACATTTATCCTCATCATGTCCTTCATTCTTAAAATAGGAAAAAAAATAATTCTCATCTTCCTTCTTCATTATGGTTGTCCAATTTGGTTTCTCCAGTCCTTTGTTTTTACTTTCCTTTCACTAAATATATTCCATGGAGAAACTACCATTAAAATTCCTTCTACCTAACTAAATGAGAATTGCTTGTACATAAAATTAATCAATATTAGTCATATTAAACATAAGAATAATATTCTTAAAATGAATATGTAACCTACCACTTTTCTTTAACAAAGTGTCTTGTGTATGAAGAGAAATGCCCAATGTTAGTGCTCTTTTTCTAAACTCTTGAGTATATTATTATACACTTTGTCCTTTATTTTACCTTAATGTTATCCAATACATTATTTCTTGTTGCATATAACCTAATGAATAAAATTGGTTCCTTAATGAAACCGTAAAATCATACCAAGAAGATGTCATTTTACCTTTCATAAGGAGATCTTCTTGAACTTAGCTTTCCCACCATATCAGTGTTGTGTCTCCTAGTTGAATAATAACTAGTTGAACCTTGGCTTCTCTTTCCATAATTCTTTGAACCCCATAATAGACTTCAATTTTCTCAATCTAATTATCTAGCTTTATGCATTAAGTTCATCATTATAAATTGGAAAATCAAGTTTCACATCCAATTTTATTAAAGGCATGAATTTAGAATCAACCTTTTCCGGTTTCCCTTTTTGAGATGGGGATGGAGGTGGGGATGGATATAGAGAAGAAGAAGGAGGAGGATAAGAAGGAATTCATATAGGGTCACCAACAACTCCTTCATAATTAACTTGACTTGGGCCTTATCCTTTCTTTCTCTTTCTTTGTACAACACCTCCACCATGGATTTCACATCAAGAAAATTTTGTCAAAATTCCCTTTCAGACTTGTTGGCATTTTATTCCCCTTCATGTTCCATCAATTTTTGTGGAAATTTTCATCTCATACCAATATGAAATTAAACTCTTTAAGTGATCCATCTCCATGCTTGATCTTATAACTAGTAAGCATTCAACACTTCGCAAATTGTAGATCAAACCTACTCTTATACCAAACTTGTTTTGAAATTAACACTAGAATTGCATGTGAACCTTAACTTGTTCTTAAAAATTAATTGGAAAATTAAAAATACTACATTTAAGAAATAAATAACAAAAATAAAAAAGACAAGATATGCAAGTTTATAACGGGTTTCACCCCTCTTGGGCTACGTCTCTAGGTCTACTTCCGATGAGCAACCAATCAATTAATATGATGTGAAATAAACTTTAATTAGATTGTTACTTATCATATGGTCTCCAACCTGTAATAAATATTTTCTTCATACATGCGAAAAAATCTTGTAGCACTACCAAAATACTCTCTTATCTCTCGGTTTTCCAAGAAATTGCTTCTAAAGCCTTGTTTCTTCAAAATTACAGAACTTAAACTGGACATAAAAAACAAAATATACAAATTTTTTGTCAATGGTTTGGCATATGGTGCAATGGTGAGAATGTTTTGTTTTAAAAACACATGTCACAGATTCAAATTTGCTCGACTTGGTTTTTCAATCTTTCAACCCATGTTAAAGTTCAAATAAAGAAGCTCTTCCTCATCCAAATAATTCATATTCTATGGCTTAGTGGCAAGGCTTTGAATTGTTGGTAGATAGATCATAGGATCAAACCAACACACTAGCTATTTTTATAGCATTGTATAGAAACAAATTTAAATATAGGTCATGTTGTAATATAATTAAGTTATAATGGTGGTGGGTAACAGTAAATGGTTGGTGTTTTTTGTCGATAGGTCAAGATTTCAAACTCGTCCAACCAACCTTTCCACGAAATTATCATTTCAATACTTGATATTCCTTTTCTAACCCTAATTTTTAAGGCCATGATTTTGACTCAACCGAAACCAGTCATTTTGGGGATGCCATGTGGTATCCTTTTATTGGTCCACATGGAATCCATGTCACCCTGCCACATTAATACACTTACCATGTCATCATGTGTACTACCACAAGTCATGATTTGTCATCATTTATACTACCACATCAACTTCTATAATGCCATTTCAGTGTCAGTATAAACACATGTTAGTCCCCTAGTGATACCATGTGTCAACCTTGCACATATTTTTTCCTGTTGAGCCAAATGTTTAGCAAGACATAACGTTCTATGTTTGTTTGACCCTATTCAAGTGGTGTTGGAAATATCTCGATGAGCTCTTCGACATGGATACCTTTTCATTAGCTTTTGAGACCATAAATTTTGATCATTTGTGGAGATAATCCTAGATCATTAGTGATAAATGGTCATACAAGGTGAAAACCATGTGAAGATATTTTAAAATAAAACAAAATATGCATGCTAGTTAGCCAACCACTCATTATGAGCCACCTTGACAACATGAAAACTAGCACATACACTATCTAGCTTAGCAAATATTTGACACATCACCAACTTAATGTAGATAACTTACCATGTGGCACACCCATGAATTACAATATATCACTTTGGTTAATCACTTGTTGACAGTGTTGGACCTGTCCATTGGGCGCAACCCAACTTGGCCTAGATTTTGGCAAAAAATCTGTTTCATGGGGCAGAGTGCATAGTTGAGCGTGCAATGGAGTGCAAAGTTGAGTGCGCAATGGAGCATAGTTTGAGGAATTAAATATACTGTGCAGTGTAAGGGATTTGGGGTGGGTGGAAGCCCCTCCTTTTTGTAAAAGCACATAATTTTGTAAGGGATCAATGGTTTTGAGACCATAGTTGCTTGTTATAGGGAGTCCATGGTATTTGGACCATGGTATCTTGATTGTTGGGTTGTGTTATATTCTTTCACATAGTTAACAAGGGGTTTGAGGGGTACCCGTAACCCCACTTTATAGGGTCTGGGGCAGTGCCCCATAAAATTTTGGTTTTTGACCCTATGTTAGGTTGGGCGGACCCACCTATAGTTTTGTGCATGAGTTTCGCACATGTTTTTTGGATGCGATGGTTTTCGGTCCATGGTATTGGATGCGATGGTTTTTTGGTCCATGGTATTGGACGTGATGGTTTTCGGTCCATGGTATTGGATGCTTCGGCATGTATAAATATGTATTGTAACATTGAAAGGAATATAATGAAAAATCAAGCTGGTAGTCCCAGTTTTGGGATCCAGGGGAAAATCTCCGTGCATATGTGTTATGCTCTTGCATTGTTTATTTTTCTGTGATTTAGAATTTGTATGCAGGTAATTTCTGTACGGGGTTAAAACCTACATCTGGTATCAGAGCTGTTTTGGCTTCAAGAGGACGCCTTTGTTGTTGGGGTTTCGCTCGGGCCTGTGGTAGACCCTGTTCAGTGGGAGATCTGCGAGATCGATTCTGGTGGTGAAAGAAGATGGCAAGCAGCGGAAAGATAGAGATTGAGAAGTTCAATGGTCAGAGTTTTAAGTTATGGAAACTCAATATGGAGAATCTGTTGGTGGATAAAGATCATTGGATCGCGGTAGATCCGGGTACTAAACCAACGGGAGTGACCGATGAAGAATGGAAGAAGTTGGATCGGAAGGCAAAGAGCACAATACGATTGTGTGTCCTAGATTCAGTATTGCTGAATGTATCAGAGGAAGCTACGATGAAGGCTTTGTGGGACAAATTAGGGACTTTGTACCAATCTAAGTCTCTGGTGAATAAACTGTTCCTGCGGAAAAAGCTGTATAACCTGAGGATGAAAGATGGAGACTCGGTGACAGAGCATTTAAATGCGTTTAATACTGTGGTAAGTCAGTTATCATCTGTTGATATTAAAATTTTAGATGAAGATAAGTGCATCAATTTTTTGTGTTCTCTACAAGATTCGTGGGATAGTCTGGTTATTGCAATAGGTAGCAATGCAACTGCTTTGCAGTTTGATGAAATAGTCTTAGCCTTGCTGACGGGGGAGATGAGACGGAAAAATATGGAAAACCAGAATGGTGATGCCTTGTCTGTACGAGGACGGTCCCAGAACAGAAACAAAAATAAGTCATCGAGTGGGAGATCTAAATCTAGAGGGAGATCTTAATCTCCAGGAAAACCTACAAAGGTGGTGTGCTGGAAATGCGGAAAGGAAGGGCACTTCAGAAGGGAGTGTAAATCTAAAGCTCCTGATAAAGGAGAGGGATCTGATGATGCTCCTTCTGCAGAGGCGAAAACCACCTCAGATGAAGGTGGGGATGTGTACTTGGCTTCTTCAAGTACACATGTAGATCATGAGGCATGGTTGATTGACTCAGGTGCATCCTTTCACTTCACTCCCCATAGAGAGTGGTTCTGCGAGTATGAGAAAATATGATGGTGGTGATGTCTTCTTGGGGGATGACAGGAAGGCTAGAATCATTGGTCGTGGAAAAGTAAAGTTGAAGTTGCAAGGTGGAAGGGTTAGAACACTTCCGGGTGTTCTACATATTC
>APFE030726241.1:0-64969 GCA_000404065.3 Pinus taeda | reverse complement strand
TCTACTTTGCATTTGTATAACAAATGCAGTTTGAAGGCTAGCTGGCTTGGCTTCAGGCTCCATCTGTAAGTTTATAAAAGAAACAAAGATAGATAGGCTAACAAACAATCTAGTTGCTCCCCATCGGAGTCACCATTTTGTTACCAGGAATGGTGTCCACTCGGATGCTACTATTCCCACTAAGACTGGTAGCTATCTTAGAAACAAACAAGTAAAGTCTACTTTCGTTTTCCTTTGTGAAAACAGATAAGAGGGGAACCAAGGAGACCAACCTTAGTCTTGCGCTTGATTTCCTCTCCTTCCTGATAGAGCTTTGCCACTTCTTCTTCGTCTGCCCAGCTTCAAAGAGCGCCTGTAGAATCACAACAACATACTACTATCGAACAACAAAGATCTATATTCATAAATAACATAGGACCAGATGTGTGTTAACCATACAAATGCATATATATAAACAAGTACACAATAATATAGAGGAAAACTTGAATAGCTTTATCAAGATGAAATGTAGCAAGAGGATTACAACCATATGTTTTGACCCAGCATCATCCTCCAACTAGAAAGCCCTTCTTCACCTCAAGTAAAGCTTAGATCACCCAACACTATGAATGTACACCAGAAAACCAACAACACTTCTCTATAAGATACAAAATTCCAGCTTCCGGATCTCTCTGATGAGGGATCCATATATAGATGATTATAGGGAGGTGAGTCATCTTCTGGGGTTTTTATTAGTGTCCTCTCTCTGATAGTTTCTGCTTCCACTTGGAGAATGATGATCTCTTACTCATCCTTGGTTAAAAACAGAGAGGCAAGTGTCAGAGGGGAAGCCTCTAGAAGATTCCATGATCTTCCACCTCGCATTTTGTCCCTGCCATTTGTCCATTCTTTACCATCGCACCCTACAGAGGAGAAATTCATTATGCATCGCACCTTGTATACTCGGAAGGTGATATGCATCACACCCTCTGCACTGGGTTTTCAGTATGGTCCATTTTTGACCATTTATGAGCAGTTTTTAGCAGAGAAATTCTGGGAGATGATGTAATCAGATGACCTTGTTCCTTTAGGCAGTGAAGCAAGACCTTTAGGGACTTAGGAGCCCTCAATTTATGGGCATTTATGATTGGGGTTGAAGTGCCAAAAAAATGTCTATAACACTACCATTCTCTTTATCGACAACACATACAAAACCAAGTCAACTTAGTTGTTTTTATTGGGGACGAGAGGTATATTGATGCACAAGTAATATATAATGTCAGAGTTTTAGTTTCATCTATGGTGTTGCTCCATTACCAGTAGCCCAACAAATTCACTTCAGGAACACAAGCATGGCTTTGCTGCCAGCGAGCCTAAATAGTACCTCGTCAAAGTTACTTTCTTCACCTCTTTATGCAAGAAACCTTTCTCTTCTTTTTCCTTTATTTTTTTTTTCATTTTTTATTTTTATTTTTAAATTGTGCACAGGCAATTATAATTTATTTTAGAGGTAGAAGAGGGATCCCGACTTATTGAGAGCAGAAGAGGTTATCCCTTTAGTGAAGGATGTTTATAGATACCTCTGACATACTTGTTAAGGTTTTCCCCCTCTCCTTACTCTACTTTAATGAGTTGACAAGGGTTACCTAAATATAGAATATCGATTAGAGTAGGTGTTACTAGTTAAGAGTGCAATCATTGTGATTTCACCATGATTCACTCTGAAAGGAACATAATTTCCATCAGGGTATCATCGACTAGAAGAAATGAAATATATTCATAAAGAGAGGGAATAGATAGATAAATAAGTGTTGATATTTGTATAAGTCCTCTTGTATTTCACCTTTATTGTCTCAAGAATCCAAACACGGTTTCATGTGGAAACTACTCCTACGATATCAAAAGAAAACAAGAAAAGGAAAGAAGAAAGGCGAAGTAAAACTGAAAAGAAAAGAAGAAAGAAAGCCCTGCTCCTACTCCTAAGATAAGAAGAGCATGGGCCAACTCACGTGAAGTGATATTTCCAATGGAGCCACTAGCACATTGGTTGACCCATGTAGGCAAAAACATGATTGACCCAAAAGATATTCAAGCATACCAATAGCCAAGAAAGATGAAACAATGCAAACCAAATAGTTCGAAGTTTGAAGGCTTCCAAAGAAAAGAAAATATTGATAGCACATGAAAGGAACTATGTAGATGTATCATGGTGTCCTATCACCTTGCACATAGAAGACAAGCATGTACACACCTTCGAACTTGAAAAACTAGCAAAAGTGCTTGCTACGTACGACTCCAATGCATGAGAAATAGGATCGTGTGATTCTAGTGGATGATGTGAAAACTGTGGATTGGATTGATTTCAATGTGAAAAAGAGAGTGATGAGGAGCTTGGGGAGATTCAACAAATTTTTGATTGGAAATGGAACTGGCCTCAAGGCTATGAGAACCTGACATAAACATCAGCACGGTCTGAAGTTCCTCGACAACTTGAGGAGTTTCCACTTCATCAGAAGATGGATCATCAAAGATCAGTGGCTTAGAAAGATCAATAGTTGGTGAAACTAAATCGTGATCGGATGAATGAATGAAAAGATCATGACATCCACGATCATAAAATTCAATATGATGAACAACGACATTCTCATGATCTGATGAATCATAAGGAAGGGACATTGAAGAATGAGAAATTTCACACTCTGTGTTTCTCGAAAGGTAATATGAGAGATTGGGTGGATCTGAAGAGATATATTTGTCCTCTCTGCAAACAAATGACAGAGTGACATCTCATGCATTCAGTGAATGACCAGTAGTGGAAACATCTAGAGCTGGATTTTCACAACAAGGAACATAAATGGAAGAATCGCAGAAGATGTTAGGATAAAGCAGGCGAGGTGCAGATGGAAGGAGGTCATCCTATGCCACAACTTCTTGTTCAGACTTCCTCACATACTCATAAAAAATTATACTGTAGGTTGTCTTTCCAAAACCAAATCCATCCACAACTTGATCCCTGTGAACATCACATGTGGAATCCAAGATATATGAGCACAACAAACTAAAATGCGGAGGATCAAAGGAACCAAATGATAGAGTCTAACGAGATAATACCACATGACAACCATCGGAATTGTAGTCCAAATCTGCACAAAAATTTAGAGCATGAGAGGTAGGATAAGATGGTGACAGATCAATAGGTGGATTCTCAACTTCTCCCACTTCAAGTTCTTGAGCTAGAGTTGTTTGATGAGAAGGGGATGGAGGGTCACTTGGGACAAGAACCTTGTCCGTCTCATATTTAGAATCTCTAACACCAAGGTATGTTGGGAGAGGTTCGAAGTATTTTAACTCATGTGGATTCTCAAAGATGTGAACAAGATACTGAAATATTTCCTCCAAAAATTTCCATTCAACTTCATCTTCAGGAAATTCATAATAGTAATGAAGAGAATGATCGTGAAAATTCTTAAGAGATTCGTTAGGTGATTTTCACAATTTTAGTTTTTTTTATTCAGTTCTTTACGGTCATAAATAATGAAAGCATGACATAATTCTTTGAACATGTGATCAAAAGAGTATATAGAGGCTACCGGCAATGTGTGAGACCATTGATTGATGCACCATTCAAATGTGAAAGTGAACAACCCACAAACGATCTTATCCAAGGGGACAACATTCCTATCATAGAAGCCCCAAAAGATAATTGCATGAATTAACAGGGGTGTTCCATTTTCACCATCAAATTTGTATCTTTACACGTTATCTATAACATCCACCAACACATCGAAATCAACAATGTGAGAAAATCATGTTAGGGTTGTGATTCTGATATATATCATGAATGATGTGCATAAATTCAAAGCAAACTTCAAGGGCTCATCTTGTCATCTGGCCCTCCTAGGGCCAGAAATATTGATAGTGTTGGACCTGCCAACATTTAGGGGATCTCCCTGGTAAGAAGTCCCAACTAGACCTCAGACCATTTGGAGTAGGAGTCCCAAGAATGGGTGGTAATGTAATGCCTTGATAGTGGTAGCGCGTAGAGATAAGCATGATAAATGTGGGCTTAAGAAAGTGTGTGACCTTGCATTGATTCAAGTAAGATGCATGGGGGTTATAACATATGGAGGGGGAAAAGGAAGTGTACCTATATGTGTGGTGAATATTTTATTAGGGTTCTTTCATGACAACCTTCATAAACTCGGATATCACACCATTGTAGGTCATTATATTGTTATGTTTCCACTCTTTGAGATATCATTCGTGAGTTAAATGCTTACGATATGATGGCCTGCTAAAGCAAAAGGAGACAATAAAAGGTAGTGTAACTAACACCAAGAAACAACGTTATTCCATGAACATCCAAATCACTTTGAAAGTAATTGCAATTCGTTTCAAACACGATCGTTGACACACTCCCACCGGTTTTCCTTCAACGATCTGAGAAGGGCCCACCAAAAATTAAAGAATATTAGGTCGGTCAATATACTTGACATATCAATGTGGGAAGGAAACGTGATGGCACCATCACCAGGCATGAGAAGGGTCAAGAGGATGCATGCCATGCCACTATACACAAAACAATAGTGAATTAAATGATTCTTATAGCACCTGAGCGTTATAGAGATGCCCATGCAGAGGCCGAAGTCATGTTCTCATCGAAGGATACTAAGCCATGGAGGGGATGAGATGAATTGACCATTAATAATTCTTCTAGATATGGATGAAACACAGACAAGGTTTGGCGAAGGGTTCTCATAACTATGACAAAACCTCTCTCATAATTTGTTTCCCATGCCCATACAACACATGCCTCCAGTAAATCCGCAACATGAAAAGATCAATGGATGTCAAGAATGCAACCATGCCAAATCACTCAACAAAAGGAGGTCATTGTGTGTGAGATCCATGAGGGATCAAGAAGAAAATTTTCAACAATCTTTTGGCGTTCCTGAAGTTGTTGGCGGGATCCTTGCTACACAAGGGTGGAACCACAAGCTCCATCTTAGGCTGTCTTCCGGGATTAGGATCGTTAAACCAAACTTAGAAGTGAAGTGGTTTCCTCTCACTAGTCGCTAAGTTGGACTTTGCACCCTGATGGAAGCAAACAGAAGTGCGACCTCGCTCCAGACGCGACTATATGACTAATGGTTGTTGAATCGCACTCAAAGACCTCAAGTGGGCATCCAATAGGTGCGACCTAGACTACGAAGTGACTTGTGTTGTGTTGCAACCTGGCGATCTCCAGGGGGGTCACACTTTCTACCAAGTCATTGAGTCACATTAAAACTTCTCAGGTGAGCTCACTAGAAGTGCAACTAGCCATCAACTGCGACCATGTGACCTTCAGTAAGTCACGCTCCCAAACAGGTCATGAGGTCGCATTTTTATGCCTCCGTGAAAGCAACCAAAGATGATAATTTCCTAGAGTATGACTATGCGACCTTTCGTAAGTCGTAAAACCATTTCATGGGTCACTACATCGATATGATTATCTTTTTGAAAGGTCCTTTGTTTGTGCAATCACACTACATCGCCATATCTATCATATTGTTTAGACGATTGAACAAATGATACAAACTTGAGAGAAAACTTGGGGTGGCTCATGATACGACAAAGGAGAGGCTTGCATCGAATTTTGTGCGCAATACCATGCAATAAGAACCACAATGGATAACTTAAAAATAATGTAGGTCCATACAATTCCTAAACACATAGTCACAATGTTCGGAAATGATATTCAAAAGGGGCATGTCAAAGGATTACAATATGGAAGAAGGCGATTGTTATGTATATGGTTGCTCGATCAAAGCGGTGAAAAGGAAGTACAAGAATGTAAAAGGGCCATCATCAAACTCATGAAGGAATATTTTAAAGAAGGAATTTCGGTACAGAAAAGCGGGCTACTCCTCTATGGATCTCCTAAAGAAAGTTATATTAGTGCATCCCCTTGAATTGAAGATGGTTGTGCGAGGTAGAAAAATGAGCTCGAATTCAACACTTGACTCATGGAGGAGAGAAACTCATAAATGAGAATATATTTGAGGAAGTCCAAGAGGACCCTCCAAGGTTAAAGGCATTGAGAATACTGTGGCATAAAAATTGACCACACAGTGGTCTAGATTAATTATTTATTAATGTCATTCTTTCAAATTAGTTGGTTGTAATTCCATTATCATTCTTTGTTTGAAATTATGTCTGAATAATGTTATTTTCATGTAGGTAGAAGGAATGAAACAAATTTTGGTCTACGCAAAAGGATTAGGGTTTCTCATGGAGCTTGAATAACTATGTTTTCCTTCAGTAAGCTAGGTGGTCCCTTCCAAGTTCTAATAACCTTTCAATAAACTCAAAGGCACATCACCAAAAGATAGATGATGGCAAGTGAGGCATAATGGAAAGAAAAAAAATCAATTTTAGGACCAAGCATCTGCATCGTTGTGATATTTGGGCATCAATAATTCTAGGGTTTCCAATAACCATCCACATCTTTCTTTCTATCTCTTTCATCGTGATGTATATATCACCCACCATTATATCCTCCACTATGTTAGGTCCAATATGAGCATGTAAAAATAATTGTGTCTCGAGGAAGAAGTGGGTAATATCAAGAGTCTTGAGGGTAGCCGAAAGGTCATAAGCGAGGCCAGGGGTCATAGTAGGTGAGCAGTCACCTCATCTCTATAAATTTTCTCTCAGGCATCCTTTACATGGACTTTTAGCACTTGAGTGGAGGCGAAGATAGATAGTTGATTTATGCTTGAGAGCTAGAGCCACTCAGCTCTTGGTAGCTAGTAGAGTGTATTTGCAGCGGGTCTAGGGTTTTGGCACCAAGAAATGGTATGAACAAACCATGTTTCACTATTGGGTATTGACCAATTGCATGATATGTATTTGAAGTTACAACAATAGTTATAATATGTTTTCTTTATCTTTGGCATTGATTCCCATGCTTACTCATGGTGGTTGTACTAGATGTCTGGTACCTCACCATATTGGTATGTGTGCTTTGATATATTCAAGATGTTATGTACTAATACATAGTGGCTTCATGTATGTTTCGCTTTTGAATATGTGTTTCCTTGTTCCTTGCCATATCGGTGACCTATTGTGAACTACTTTGCAATTGACTTATGGCATGTTCCTGTTTATTATGTATGATGAGGTTTTATCTCACTAATCCCTTTCTTAGTATATTTCTTGTTATTGTTGTTGACACATATTTGTGCATCTTTCTGTAATTTATCAATCTTGGGCTGATTTTGTTTCACTACCTGGGCATTTCATTATTGTCCCACTCTGACACCCTCTCATTCGATAACCAAGAGAAGAAACATTCATGGTGGTAGTCAGGCCCACATACCGGATGGGGCTCCTATCCCAAACAGTGTGAGGTCTGATTGGGACCTCACACCAGGGAGACCCCTTAGTTGTTGGTGGTACATTTCAACCCGTTAACAAATTGGTGCTAGAAGGAGGGCTAGATAGCAAGATGAGCCCTTGGAGCATGTAGTTTATTATCATATTTTTTCATGGTTCCGACCAGAATTTTGCTCCTGGGTTTTTTATTTGGTTTGTCTATTTTTTGATTTTCAATCCCCTAGAAGTAGATCCATCACTTGTCTGAGTTAAAGTTTGATGGTGAGGATGGAACACCCATAATCAAGAAAATTTATGATTTCTTCGAGTTTTTTGAATATTTTGAGATCGAATATGAAGAATTTGCTTATGTGTTCTTCTCCCTCACCCTTGAAGGTCGCGCCAAGCAATGCTGCCACACGTTGCCAGTAGCGTCCATTCGTTCGTTTGAGAAACTCATCGGTAAGCTCCAACAAGAATTTGACAGATATGATTTTTAAGATGTGTTAAAGAGGATAAATGAGCTTATGATGAAACCTAAAGAATCTTTAGAGGATTTTTCTTTTATATTTGCGCATCTTTGTTTTGAATTTCCTGAAAGTGATGTCGACTATGTGTATTTGAATATAAACTTTCAACAATTGGTTCTTGTTTCTTTACAACATTTTCAATTATAAGCAAGTCTTGTTTCACATGAGTATCATCATAATCTTCAGATTACAAAGTGTCCAGATTCTACCTGTAATTTTGGTTTGTCTCTCTTAGAATCTCGAACAACCTCAAGCTTGCGAGGAGGATATTGCTTCTTGTGAAATTTTTCATTATCCTCTTGACTTGCTACATGCTAAGATTTTGGCCATATTTTGGCCATAAATGGTTCAAACAATGGAAGCCATTGTTTGGGAAATGAATATGATGATATCGACTCTAAATCCCTCATACATTCTTTTGATATTGAATCTGAAAATTATTTAACATCTCTTCCTACTCATGGAATCGAGATCGAGTCCATTCATCATATTTCTCAATATATTCCCAAATCTCTTACCTACCTATGATGGCATTGATCTTATCTTTGGTAAAGTTGATTGTCCCATTAAATCCACGGACCACATCATGTCTGCAAATCCATCTTCCCCTTTGGTAAACATAAATGAGAAGGATGTGAGTCTTGGTCTGAATGGTGCCCCTTCATTTGACCCTGTGCATCCAGTCTATCCTGATTTAGTCCATGGGTCTACTACATTGGTGGTTCCTTCAGATCATGCACACCTTTTCCTTGCTCATGTGGACTGTATTCATGTGCATGGGGGTGATGTTTTCCATTTATGCCTGATATTTTCAGCCCACAATCTTTAAAAAAGTGAAGAAGAGGGCCTTGTATCTTGCCCAACTCAATTTGGTTCTCTCATTAATCCCTCTTTACTATCAACCCAAGAAGAGAATTATGTTCCAGATACCCAACTTGATCTAACTAGTGTTTTCATTTATTCTCATTATACCGAACATACATTCACTCACACCTCTGGTGATTATCCTATGTATACATCTATTGATCCTACAAAGCCACCAGAATTTGATGACACACCTTTTGAACGTTTAGGGACTCATCAAGAAATTGAGGCACTTCAGATTCTGTTGATGGTTATGTCAGGTTCTCACGTTCATGATGAGAGCCCTGAACCAAGTCAAATTAGGGTTTCTACACATCATGCTCCTCTCAACCTCATCTTGCTGGATGCAATCGCATCTTGGAAATCCTCTGATTCGAGTGATGTCTCTCTGAGAAAATATTTCCATCACCTTTTAGCTGATCTTTATCAACCTCTATACCCTAATTTGTTTGTTGAAGGGAGTGCCCTGGCCATTGTCTCAAATATTTTTTATTGTTTCCCGACCAATACATTCTGTCAATGTACACAATTAGATGATCTCTTACAATCTCCTATATGGGAAGGAACCCATCTTCTGACCCCCCCTCTACCTGAGACTCTTCCAATTAATTCATTTCATTCTTCTAAATCTAAATAATCCAATCTGTCGAGCTGCCCATCTATTAATATTCAAACATCGAATCTAATCCCCAATATTTTCATTGTTGATTGTCCAATCACAACCAATGATAACCATATACATCCACTTACAAAACTTGCGAAGATACCGATGTTTGATGGCATGTCGTTTGAAGGTTAAGAGATCGTCAGGACGATGAGGCATTTTAGCTTCCGCTTGTTAACCGGATAAATCGTTCTTGTGGACAAGACCGATCTCCCTAGTATCAATTGATATCTAGCAACAAGCAGGACAAGAAAATATACTTTTTTCTAAACATATTATGATTCATTAATAAAAACTAAGAGGTGTTTTAGACCCTACCTTAAGTCCAACGCTAGTTTGTGGTAGCCTTGCTCCAACAGATTCAAAGAATTTCCTTTTAATAACCTACAAACACAAACACGCACACATCAAAGAACACCTGCATAGCTAATATAATAAATCATGTTCATCATAGTGATCAAGGAATCTATGAAATAAACCATTAAACACAGCTTATTGAGAAAAATAAACTTGATTGTATTAACTTTGAAAAAGAAGAACTTTACAACCTTGGTGCCTTAATGTTGTACAAGCTCTTCCCAGGGTCCAAGCAGGAATCTCCTCTACTTTAACAAGCCTCACTCTGTTCCAAATGAGATCAAAAGGTATGTGATCTTTCCTCTCAAAATCTTAATTAGGAAGACTAAGTTCTAGCAGCATTTACCCTAAAACATATTCAGCTTTCAACCTCCCAAGTAACTAATCCAAAGCTTCATTTTATAGTGCAAGGGAAGGAGGTCATAGGTCCACCATTGAAGGGATAGAGTCCTCCTTCAAGGGGATAACCTCCTCACATCAAGGGGTTAGCTCCTTAAGGAATGGGATGCATGAGCCCTCAAGGAGTGAACTTGCCAGTGCAAGATTCCCTCTAGAAGCTTCTAGAATTGACTCAAAGTAAGTTTTTAAGAATAACTTGCGCCTTTTAAACTTTTACAGGGGTTCGCACCCATAAACACAGATACAGAGTGGTCAGGTGCACAGGGGACATGACCAATGGGCACGGTACCGCATGTAATGCTAAGAGAAAGTGTGAAACCGGAGTTTTAGAGATTTTTAAGGACTTTCTCTTATTTTCAAAGCTTGATATGCAGAGCGGAGGTTTAAGACTTGTAAAGGAGGTATGTATGAGTGGTGATAGACTCATATTGATTGCAGAAAGTCAAAGTGACAATTTTTGTCCAACAGATTGCCCCCTAAAGTGCGAAGTCTGTAATAGATGAGGATGGTTTTTTGTCATCTAAGAAGAGTGAAGTACTTTATCATTTCAAGGATCTTCCTGTGGATACCCCGGTCGGAACCTGTAAAAACATTCAATGCAAAATATATATATGATCTTATTATCACCGAGGTAGGCATTCCCATACTAAGATCAAAACTGACTAGAAACTATCTGAACTGCTCTGATACAGGAATGATTTTGTAATACATCACAAGTATAGACATATGTAGACACAGTATGGACGCAGCCATCTATTTATGAATAGTCCACTGTATAATAATAATAAAATTCCTCGTAGCCTGGATGGTGGAAACTAGATTTAGGGTCTTCATTTCTGCTTCCCAAACTAGTACGATTCTATCCATGTGAATGAATGTGTCGAAGTTGAACATGGTAGAAACCACTTGATTACCATTCAATGATGTAAACTGTTAATAAGTGTGAGAGGAACCACCAGTAATGTCAATGGCCCTCAAATTACTTAGTACAATCCATCAAATGTGAATGAATGAGTCGATGTCGAACACTTCACAGAACCCTTTGATCGAAGGTCGATGATGCAACCTGTCGTCAAAAGCGAGAAACCTGCCATTGAGTCATGCAGATTCCAAGGTACTGACGATTTCTAGATCATCTTTCTAGATAATGAGTTGGAGTCGATCGAAAGCGATCTGTCATAGGCAAGCCCAATACACGAAATCATAGATCAAGTTTTGAAGAAATCTATTTGGAAAGGACTAACTTAGGGATGGTCAAGATGGATGACATATATTTTGCAAATGAATAGTTTATTTGAACTGACCTCTTGAACACATAAAAACACTGCAGATGGTTTGGTGACAATTGACCCAAAGCTAATACCTAGAAACTGGTTGAAGACTTTCAATATGGTTTGATTAACTGTTAGGCAAAGGATTTCCCAACTCAGGTGAACAAAAAGTGTCGTGTTCAAGAGTGGTTGACTACTTTTCTAAACACAAAGTATAACAAACAGGTTCATTTTTTTCTCTTTTCCCCCACCATTTCTGCTAAGTACCTCTTTATTTTTGACAAGCTTGAGGAGGATAACATTTGCTTGATTATAAGCTCATCCTTCAGATGATTCCAACTTAGTTTAAAATTCGAACCCTAAGAAGGAGTGGTCCGTTCCTGTTTGAAATTGAACAGGTCCTTTGCTGTTAAATTTTAATGAGTCCAGTATAGGAAAAACTTGGTGCTTTTCAATTTTATGGAGTCAGAAGAAAAACTTAAGAAAACTCCATGGTTGTCCTTTTTCGTAAATTTGTGTCTCCCAAGCCCGAAAAAGTAATAAATAATACTTGAGAGAAACTTGACATTACGATCAAGGATATTTTCATAAATTACTGCTTTCAATTGAAAAAGTAAAAAAGCGATCGAAAACACGTCATTTTATTACCATAATCGAACTTGAAAAGAAAAAAGTTCGGTAATGCTTTCATTTTATACGTCAGAAAGAGCTGTAGTGGACTGATTTAATTTCATTTTAACGAGTTTAAAAAAGAAAAACTCGGCAAGCTTTCATATTTTAACGAGTCAGAAAAGAGCTTAAAGAGGATCCTATGTTTCCTATTGAAAAGGGAATCAATTCTCCCTGAAAATCCAATATTCTGCACAAAAACTCAAAACATTACTCATACCTGTTTAAAATTAATAAAAATGTATCAAAAGTGACCATTTTAAAGTGAAAAATAAACAAATTAAAAATTCATTTATTCAAAAAATCTTATAAAAAGGGCTTTTGTAAATTCATTTTTACCGTTTGACTTCAGAGTGAAAAGTAAGAGCTTTTGGTAAGAAAACTTCCTGTGAAGATTGCGGAAAATCTAACTGCTGGAATCGAGAACCTTCCTCTTCAGGTAATCCACATCATCCCTGACTTGAATTTCATCTGTTTCATTTCCATTTTTAGGGCTTTAAAATTCATTTTTAGGGAAATTTTGGTTAAAAAATCGCTCGTAGTGGTTTCGCAGGTGTACCATGTGTACCTTGCGAACCCCGACTTTTTCATACAAAAGAAAGAGTCGAGGTCCGGCACCTGCCATTAAGGACGAGTGCAAACCTACGTAGTCCCTAACCTGGCAGGTGCAGACCCCACGAAACGCGTTTTGAAACCCTATCTTTTTTCATTTTTGCCCAAATGTTTTGAAATTACAAAATTCTAAACCACCTTTATTGCAATGTAGGTACACAAAATTCTTGTTTGGTGGGAAAGGGAACACGAAGATGTGGATCAAGCCACATTACTCCATCCACCTTCAATACAGGCTTTAAGAGCATGCGGACTATTGAAATTCTGGGCCATACCTAGCATGAGGGCTCAGGTAGACTTTCTACAATGGCTGGTAGACAGGTGGAGTACACAGGACCAGTGTTTCATAATTGGTGGCCACCGGCTGGAAATCAAGCCAGAGGACATTTATTTTCTAACTGGTTTTCCCAAGAGAGGCAAAGGATTATCTCTATTCAGGTCTAGGCCAGGTGGCCAGTCTGTCACTAGTCTCCGACTAGAGTTTTGCAATGTCCAAACTGCGGACAAACAGATAGATGTTAAGACCATCTCCCGTCCTGAACTTAAAGTGATCACATTTACTGTCACCAGACTGTGTGGCAGTACAACATTTCATCTAGCTACCTGTTCCCAAATGTGCATGGCAGTAGACTACTTCCGAGCCACCATCTTCAACTAGTGCAATGCTGTGTTGGCTAATGTGAAAGGCCAACTGACTAGGGCAAAGAATGGACAACTAAAGAACTTTGGATATGGTTTCTTAGTTGTGAGCTTTGGCCTAGAGAGGGTACCTATGCTGGTTCCATAGCAAATTTACATTGAAGCTGGACTTACCCGAGATCCTAGGATTATGCGCAGGGTTGCAGTCATGGCTCGTCATCTCGAGGAGGGGACTAAGGTTGTTCGTTTCCCACCTGAGTATTTTCGTTGGTTGGGAAACCAAATTTTCGTGATATAGGACTTTCCATATGCTAGGATGGATTATCGTGGTGATCTAGACATGGCTCTTCCACCAAGAGAGCAATGGGATGATACAGGTAAAATTATTTTCAACATTTCCTAAATTTTTTAAACTAATTTTTTGTTTTGTTTTTAAATCGTCCAAAAACTGATAGTAAAATTTTTAAATGCAGATGTGGGTGCACGACGACCAGCCACTCTCCCGCCTTATGAGAGAGGACACCCTGTTGCTGCGGCACTGGCCCCACAGGACTAATCAGCAGAGGCTTTGGCCGAATTGGAGAATCATCTAGAGCACTTGATAGTAGATATCCCAGAGACCAGCATAGATGATATTCCTCTTAGGCTTCAACGCTATGTGATTGGGGTCCCAGGACCTTTTAGGAGGTTCCTTTGTAGGGTAGCCCAAGTAGTGGTTTCTTATTGTGATCATTAGCAGGGATAGGATGATCGCCCTTATAGAATTCACATGACATTTATATCTTTTTGTGCTATCATTTTTGCCGATCATAAGGTTTTTTTCAACATATGATCAAAGACGATGTATATTTGATACACTTCTATGCTATGATATATCACTATTACTGGCTATCTCGTATAACATGTTTATGGAATGTTTTTTAAATTTACTGTCTTGATTATTGCAAATGTCTTTTTAACATTTGAGAAGCAACTGCATCTACTAATGTGTTTAAATATCTTGGAATATGTTGATATTCAATATAGTCAAATTCACGTTGCAAGAGACGAACTCTCAAAAATAATATTAATAATACTAGATTTCGGCATAAACCCTGTTGAGTTGTAATACAACAAGTTCAAAATCTAACCGGACAAACGAATATATGTTAAGACCATCTCCCGTCCTGAACTTAAAGTGATCGTATTATTGTCACCAGACTGTGCGGAAGCGCAGCATTGCATCTAGCTACGGTTCCCAAATGCGCATGGTAGTAGACTACTTCTGAGGCACCATCTTCAACTGGTGCGATGTTGTGTTGGCTAATTCGAAAGGCCAACTAACTAGGGCAAAGAATGGACAACTAAAAAAAATTGGATATGGTTTCTTAGTTGTGAGCTTTGGCCTAGAGAGGGTACTTATGTTGATTCCACAACAACTTTCCGTTGAGGCTGGACCTCCCCGAGATCCTAGGATTATGCGCTAGGTTGCAGTCATGGCTTGTCATCCCGAGGAGGGGACTGAGGTTGTTCGATTCCCACCTAAGTATTTTCGTTGGTTGGGAAACCAAATTTTCATGATACAGGGCTTTCCATATGCTAGGATGGATTATCGTGGTGATCTAGACATGGCTCTTCCACCAGGAGAGCAATGGGATGATACAGGTAAAATTATTTTCAACATTTCCTAAATTTTTTAAACAATTTTTTTTTTTTTTTTTAAATCGTCCAAAAACTGATAGTAAAAGTTTTAAATGCAGATGTGGGTCCACGGCAACCAGCCGCTCTCCTGCCTTATGAAAGAAGACACCCTGCTGCTGCGGCACCTGCCCCACAAGACCAATCAGCAGAGACTTTGGCCAAATTGTAGAATCATCTAGAGTGCTTGACAGTAGATATCCCAGAAACCAACATAGATGATATTCCTCTTAGGCTTCAACGCTATGTGATTGGGGTCCCAGGACCTTTTAGGAGGTTCCTTTGTAGGGTAGCTCGAGCAGTGGTTTCTTATTGTGATCATCATCAGGGATAGGATGATCGCCCTTGTAGACTTCACATGACATTTATATCTTTTTGTGCTATAATTTTTGCCAATCATAAGGTGTTTTTCAACCTATGATCGAAGACGATGTATATTTGATACACTTATATGCTATGATATATCACTATTACTGACTATCTTGTATAACATGTTTATGGGATGTTTTTTAAATTTACTGTCTTGATTATTGCAAATGTTTATTTAACATTTGAGAAGAAAATGCATCTGCTAATGTGTTTAAATATTTTGGAATATGTTGATATTCAATGTAGTCAAATTCACGTTCGAAGAGACGAACTCTCAAAAATAATCTTAATAATACTGGATTTCTAATGGCATAAACCCTGTTGAGCTGTAATACAACGAGTTCAGAATCTAACCTTACAATCAAACTCTGAATCCAAAATGAGATAGATTCAAACAATAACTCAATCACTACACTATATTCTGCAATGTTATTTGTTTTTTTATCAAGGCTTACCCCATGCATAGATACTAACTTGTGAGAGGGTGAATAGATAACCCAAGCTGCGGAAGAAATATTCCGTGTACTATAACAAGCACCATCAGCCAAACCAATGTATGTTTGAGAAGACGTCGACATCTACAGTATCAAGAGTAAAACCAAGATAAGCAGGAATAATTATAAAACACTCTCTAAACTAGGCACACTTTCTAATCTAAAACACACCAACTAGAAAGAAACTATTCTAACAAAAATTCTTCCCACCAAACTCTAAGCATAATATATTTTCAGATAAAGCCCTTTTCTGGGTCTACCTAAAGAGACGTTGTCAAAATCTACTAATTCATAGGCTCCTTTGGCTAGATTTCACTTAACAACAAAAGGACCATGCCACATGGGTACGAATTTTCCATCCCCTAGCTTATCGATAGGTTGATTGTATAATAAAACTAGGTCCCCTTCTGAAAAATTACAAGGTGTAACATTACGATCGTACTGAGCTTTTATCCATTTTGCGTGAGTCTCGATTGCTAATGCAACATCACGTCGATTCTCATCTAATTGAGCTAAGTACAACAAGCATTTTTCCTCTTCGGAAGTGGCTGGGAGTAATTCTATGGCTGTTTGCAATGATGGAATTTTGCATTCAATGGGTAACACTGCTTCCAACTCGTAAACAAGCTGAAAATGAGTGAAACCTGTTGATGTTTTGACTGAGGTTCGATATTCCCAAAGCGCTGAAAATAACATGTTATGCCAATTCGACCGATGAATACCAATGATTCGTCGGATCATGGTGACTAGAACTTTGTTGATCACCTCAACTAGACCATTAGCCTGTGGGTAATATGGAGTAGAGCTATCGTGACACAGGCCAGGCTGATTTGTTAGTTCAGTCATCATGATGTTCTGAAAATGACTTCCATGATCAGTGATAATCGCTTGAGGAACAACGAAACTAGCAATTATATGATTGAAAACAAAAATACAGCAGTTTTGCCGTGTGCTGAAAATGTAGGCATCGCCTCAGCCCACTTGGTAAAAAAATCTACCCCAAGGATGATATACGCATGCCCCCCAGCCTAGTGAGGTTTACATGTAATAAAATCGATACCCCACTTTGCGAAAGGACCGACGGCAATTATAGGGTGGAGAGGAGCAGGTGGAGCACGCATCTTTCGATCAAAAATTTGGCAATTATGGCATTTTTGGACTGCATTGATACAATATTTAAATAAGGATGGCTAGAAATAACCAACGCGCAATATCTTTTGGACTGTGGCATACCCAGACGTATGACCGCCACATGCTCCAGAGTGACAGTCATTCAGAACCTTTTTAGCTTCCTCATGAGTTAAACAACGACGGAAAACAGAATCCACTCCATGACGATAGAGTGTATCTCCAATAATTCTGTATTGTTGGGATTGGAAACATATTTTCCTTCGTTGAGATTGTGAGATTTCAGGTTGAAAAGATTGGGTTTGAAGATAGACAATTATATCTCCATACCATGGATCAAGAGTACTGATAAGAAACAAAGATTCATCCGCAAGGCATTCTTCTGCCATAGTTTTGGTATCAGTACGCAGGAAATCACACATTAATTCCGCAAAATCAAAGACTTCTTTGACTTGGATTTTTCAAATTCCAGGTCAAATTCCTGCAGGATAACTATCCGTTCGGAATACTTGCCCCCTAGAGATTGTTTAGTCAAAATACGTCATAGGGTTACAGTCAAAAATTACTGTGGTTTTGCATAGTAGAATGTAATGACGAAATCGCTGGACAGCTTGAACAGCTTCCAGGGCCAATTTCTCCACATGCGAGTATTTAAGCTCAGTTGGATTTAGAGTCCAACTAAGATAGTAAATCACATGTTCAGCATTAAATTCATCTTCCTGAACTAAAACCATCCCATTGGTGGAATGAGAAGCGGTGAGGTACAAAAAGTAATCCTGGTTGTTGTTGGGAGGATGCAATAACGGTGCATGGGTCAACATGTGTTTAAGTGCATCAAAATATTTCTGAGCTATCTCATCCCAAAAGAATGGAGTGTTCTGTTTCAACAACCTGGTAAAATCTTTTGCTATCTCGGCGTAGTTAGGAATGAATTGACGTAAAAAGTTTTCTTTGCCTTGCAAGCTTTGGAGTTGGCGAAGAGTCGAAGGCAGAGGTAATTTAACAATGGCTTCAACCTTCGAGGGATCGACACGAATTTTGAATTTTGAAACAACAAATCCCAGTAAGCAACCCGTTTCTATACAGAAAACAAATTTGTGTGGATTCAGCCTAATTCGACAATGCCTACATCCCATAAATATGGCTCGTAAATGAGTGAGATGATCGGCTCTACGTAATGAATGAGCAGGTAAATCATCGAGATAAGGCTACACAATGTGCTTGATGTCGTGAAATGCGTAAGACATAGCCCGTTGAAAAGTTGCTTTGGCGTTCTTCAATCCAAAAGGTAATTTGCAATAAGCAAAGGTCCCCCATGGACAAATGAAGGCCGTTTTAGGTTGATCGACATGGAGTATGTTAATTTGATTGTAACCGGAAAATCCATCCATAAAGGAGAACATTTCACTGCTGACACAATCATCAATAATTTGATCAATATAGGGAGTTGGATAGCTGTCTTTAGGGCAAGCTCGATTAATATCCCTATAATCAATACATATTCTTATCGTTCCTTGCTTTTTGTTAACAGGAACAATATTCGATACCCAATCCGTTAAAGGAATTGGATATATGAAACCTGCTCGAAGTAATTTCTCAATTGTAGCTTTAATAGCAGCAGCTTTTCTTAGATGTATCTGATGCAAACGTTGCCGAACGGGTTTAGCATTCGGGTAAGTTTTTATTTCATGGACAACAATTGATGGATTGATTCCTGGCATTTCTTCATACGACCAGGCAAACACATCGCGAAATTCTTGAAATAGGGCTTTATAAGTTTGGATTTCCTTGTCTGTACAAGAAGCACCTATATGAATGTTTTCAATAATTCCGGGTTTCACTGAAATATCAATAAGAATTGTTCGAGAAATATTTCCCAAATTCAACTCAGAATCAGGATGTTGTAATGGATTTTGTGGTTCCTTGACATAATCAGTGGTAAAAATAGATGAGAAATCATTTTCAAAATGATCAAGCTCAGGTAAAAACAAAGATCGATGATGAAGATCTTCCCATGGTAAATCATCAACAGATAAAAGTTCACGAATCTGCTCATCAGTATGAACAGGATCAGAAAAAGTTGTTGAATCTGAGGTTGAGATTGAAAGTAACTCCCCATGGACCAAATTCATTGGATCAATTTTGGTTGAACTGGAGTCAAAAAACGAGTGTACCACCTAATATGCAACTTCAAAGGGACTCAAGGGCATGGCATAACCAAATGAGTCCTCCTCGGAATCAGAAGGTACAATCCAAGGATCATAAAAAACAATAGTGTTCAATGAAATCATGTGAATGGTTGCAAAAGAAGGTGATACGTTAGGAGGAGGAAATGAAAAAGTTCCTAGTAGACCCCCAACATCCTTATAACAGATAGCTATTTTACCGACATGTTGGATACTCTCAGAAGAGGTTGGATCGGATGAAAAATAATTTAACTGGTCTATTGTAACGATCTTTCCATTATGAGGGAACTTAATAAGCATAAAGACAGATGAAACAACAACATTCATAACGTAAGACCAACTACGACCCAAAAGAAGGTTGTAATCTAGAGGGGCATCAACCACTTCCACATCTAGATTAACAGTTTTGCCTTCTACCCCTATAGGTAAATCCTGCAGAATGCCAAAAGGATGAAACCCTCGGCCATCAAAATCCTTTAAAATTGTCAGGGATTAATTAAGTGTAGGAGAACCAAGCGATCTCCAACACTGAATCGACATAATACACGTTGAAGCTCCCTCATCAATCAGAGTTCGAAAGCAAGGTCTGTTTTTGACTAACACTGGGATCTGGAAAGCCATTTGATGAGGTAAGTGAGGTGTACTATTTTCTAAATCGAAGATTATAATATTGGAATCCTGAACTTCAAGAGCTCCTACAGAAGACAAAAGAAATTTTCGCTGTGCTGGACATGATTGCAACACCTCCAAAGCCGACATTGTTGAAGGGGATATAGCTAAATCTTCAACAATGTTATAGTTCTGAGCATCTCTCGCATGTGGATTGAAAGTTGACTTCCGAAGTATACCTTTAGCAGGCGGTTTGATTACTAAGTCTGGATTAGGTTTCTCGATCTGTAGCGGATCAGAACCAGGAGGAGTTGAAGTTGATGGGTTTGAACTAGAAGATTTTGGTTCCTTACCACCAATAGGATTCTTACTTCCATAATATTGCGATCACGTCGCAATCCTGACATGGGACATCACCATAGTTGGTTCTTCTAAGGCATTTGAGGAAGAACCTATCATCTTATTATCTTGTCTAGGAAAAGGATCCTTCAAGACAGCATGCGTTTGAGAACCTTTGACGATTTTTGAAACCTCAGCTCGATGTGGACAATCTCTTGTAAAGTGCTCCTCATCACAAATGAGACAAGGATAGCGAGGTTTACGTTTCTCATTAGTAGATTCAATCTTTTCTGGTTTCTCTTTTGTGTTTTGTTTATTTTTCTTCTTCCCTTTCTTTTTATTGCCGGATTTTGATTTGGCCGTAGAAGATTCTACAACATGAATATCGGTAAGAACTTCAGTGGAAGCTTCTCCTGTCGGGGAATATGGTAAAGTTATAATAGGAGAAGAATTATTTGTAGATTTCTTCTTACTCTTAGTATTAACTGTACCAATCATACCATCAGCGGCATGAGACCTTGAAGGAGTTACAGTTATTTGATTTTGTTCGGGAAGATTGGAGATTTTTTCATGTAAAGTACCCGACTGCGTATAGACTAAGTCAAAGTACTGAGCCTGAGCAATTACTTGCTCTTCAGTAACTACTCTTGCCTTAGCTACATCCTTAGTGATTTTAGGTAATAATGATTTAACAAACCCTTCTGCCAAAATTTGATCCGGGATAAAAAAAATTCACTAAACGTCGTCGACGTCGCCATTCATGAATATGGTCTGAAATATATGTAGATGTCGACTGTTTTAATGAAGTTAATAATTCTGTGTCATTTTCATATCTAACAAGCAACTGAAAATGAGTTAAGAATGAAGTAGCTAACTGACTAAAATTATAAAAAGAGCTTCGTGGCAACTCAATGTACCACTTAGCCTTGAGACCAATTAGAGTGCGTTGAAAAATCCTTAAGCGAACTGAATCATCTATAATGGAATTTGATGCACACTAGAGGTGATAAGTCATCACATGATTCGACGGATCCTCTCCTGGCTTACCCTCAAACTTCGGAATATCACTGGGCAACTTATTAGGCATTGGCAGCCAGTACGGAAGATAATAAATTGGATCATTTGTAAGGCGTGACAAGTCAGGTAAATCCAAAGTTGCGATGAATGGTAATTGATGGTTAGGGTCTCGAAAACCTTGGGTCACAAGGCCAACTCCAGGAGGAGGATATCCAAGATAACTTGGAATTGGATTTGCAATAGGAATATTATATTCTCCTGGAAAACCAAGATTAACCGGACCAAACTGGGGTTGTTGAGGTTGAGGTTGCTAACATGTATACCCAGGGTATGGTTGATACTGATAAACTGGAGTTTGCACAGCAGGTCCGTATTGATACTGTCCTTGGTATGGTTTATAAGTAAATTGAGGTTGACTTGTGACAATTGTACTTGGACCAGGATGTCCTATAGGCATCTGAACCGAAGTCTGAATTGTAGGTCTAGATTGGGGTAAAGAGGTCTGAGGAGTTGATACAAAAATAGTAGAAACCGGAGCTGTCAATACTCCAGAAGTAGGTGGGGTAGATTGAACAGAAGCTGCAGTATTTGCAGCAATCGATTGAGGTGGAGTTCGAGGTGAACTAGGCCCAGACTGATGAACTACACCAGGTGCAGAAGTTTGAATAGTAGACTGGACGGGTTGTTGGGTTGAACCAAAAACCACAAGTTGTCCAGGTTGAGATGACAACTGCACATTGGGTTGCAAAATCTGTTGGGGTTGAGTTGGATCCCACACCATATTCATTCCGGGGTAAGGAACAATAACATGTTGAGCATATGGAGGACCATAACCAGGTTGAGTGTAAGACTGATAATTGAAAGGTACATTTCCAGCTCCTTGAACAAATGGTTGACCAAAAGGTGGTTGGAAACCTTGAGATGGGTACTGAACTTGAGGTTGATAACCTGGAGGCACGTACTGAAAAGGGGGTTGACCTTGAGGTATATATTGATATTGGGATTGACCTTGAGGTATATACTGATTCTAAGGTTGACCTTGAGGCATATATTGAGTCTGGGGTTGACCTTGAGGTATGTACTGTCCTTGAGGTTTCCCCCTAGGAAGTATTTGACTGCCTTGAGGTTGCCCCCCAAGCGGTATTTTACTGCCTTGAGGCTGCCCCCCAGGCGGAATCTGACTACCTTAAGGTTGCCCCCCAGGCGAAATTTGACTACCTTGATGTTGCAGATTTGGAATAGCACCAGACATCATAAGAATCTCTTCTACGCTCAACGGTGGAGTTACATTATGACTAGTTGATACCCCATGTTCGATGGGTTGAGGAAACTCTCCTTAAAAAATACCATAAACTGACTGATACCCAGAAGGAACAGAAGGACCGCCATATAAAAAAGTTTCCAGATTATGGGAAAACATGGATGACCGGTTTGACATATTTGAAGGAGGATAATAACCTCTAGGCCTAGGATGAAAAGGAATACGAGGTGGTGAAGCAGCGAGACCCGGATTTTCTAAAAAGTCCGTCAAAGATACGTACCAAGCGTCACTTCGAAAAGGACTGTAAAAGATAGATTCACGCTCCCTAAGTTCTAAAGTTGGTTGATTTTCAAGGAGAGATATAACTTCATCTGAACTAATAATTTCTTCAATAGAAATGAGTCCAGAAGGAAGATTTTGGGTAATGATACTTCCTACCCTAGGTGAACTAGGACCACTAGAAACTAGAGAAGCAAATCCTGAGGATGGAGTAGCAGCAGGTTTGGTTTCAGGTTCAGAAATTTTAGGTTCCTCAACTAATTCACTAGTAGAAGAAAAAATACAAGTAACTTCGGAAAATGAAATTGGTTCAAAAATATACTTTATTGCTAGAACTTGATAATTAGGGTGAATAATTAAAGATGATTCTCCGGCCTCTGGTGACCCAACTCTACTTTCACTAGGTGTGACAAGAGCTCTTAGCCCTTCAAGCTAGCTTGGTGTATATTCGGGAGGCTGCCCTCGAAATCTAAGGGATTGTCTCGGTAATTCAACCACGATTAATTAATTAATTACTTCACACGAAAACAAAGAAAATATCAAGAAAACCACCTAAAGTCTCTAAAGAACCAAACAATTGAATCACATACCTAACAATCTAAGAGGTCAAACCACACACAAACAGAAACTTTTCGTACCGAAAACACTAGTTGGTGATGAAACCCAACATCGCAGAATTCAATACAGAAATGGCGGTTGGAACAGTTACCCCGACAACCTGCTTAATGAAACGGACTAGCACAAGTTTCTCCACAAAACCATATCGAGTGAAGATAACCCCCCAGAGAGTCCAAGTGAGTCTAATCGACGTCTGCTCCAGGTACAGTGGAATCTTCCCTCCACTGTCACCTTAGGAAAGAATCTTATAGATTATGGCCACTAAGGTTACCAACAGAAACAAATATACCTGGGGGAATAGCCTACGATCTGATACACACGCAAGGGCAGAGTAACAAAGCTCAATCCCCTTGAAGGCTCCTTGACATAATCCAAGGTTTACCAACAAGTGACCCCAGGCTCCTTGACAATGGTCAATCTGAGGTTTACCGTTTTTAATACGTGTATATCTGCTATCGTTCCCAATGAGGAAGGATTGATTACCTCACTGGTTCAGATATGATCTCGTGCTTGACTCCTTTAGGAGGAGCTTCCCAGAGCATAGATGTGACAATTGGAATTTTTCCTACCGCAATATCGACTACTTGTTTGTTTTAACTATCTTGGAGAGTTAATTACTCCGTACTCCAAGATACTAGCCTAAGATATGTTGGTGATAAGAGCCCTAGAAATAAAAAGATTGCTAGATGAATTTTAATTAAGCGTTAATTTTATTGGTTGTTTCTTAACTCAAAAGGTATGGAGATGAAACTTTGTGGTGTGAAGAATCGACTCCAAAAAACACTAAAAAATGCACCTAAGATGATAAACAATTCTTGAGAATGCAATTGCTTGAAAAACAAAACGTTTCTTCAACATATAAACGAAAAGAAAAAAAAATTGTCTTTTTCAATATACTCAAAACGAAGCTACTAATTATGCTCACAAAATAAATCCCTTTTCTTTTCAACAATCAAAACTACCTAAAGCAATTTTTTCAAAAGAGAAACTAAAATTTCTAGAAAACACACTCAAAACTATGAAAAATCTAATCTTGGGATCTACCATCTAAAAACTAATTGAAATAAAAGCTTCAAATGTTTTTGAGGATGTTTTTACTTAGCTTATTCAGCCAACTAAGGATTAATTCATTCAGAAAAAACAAATCAATCAAAAACACCCAGCTATGTTTTTTATAAAAATGAAATTCACAACTTATGACCAAATTCGTTCAAAGTTTTGCAAAGAGAAACAAAATTTATTTCTCAACAAAGAAAGATCTCACAAACCAGCCAGACTTATCAAGAAGACAAAAGATTCCAGGGTGATCTAAGGTTTCTTAGGCTTCTAAGCTTCAAGTCATTACAAAGATCGAGTGAAGACCAAACCAAGCATGCAAAAACTTCTAGAAATTCATCCAAAACACAACAATAATGGAACTTAATTATGAGAGACTCTTGATAGGATATATGCAGATTTGGGCAGAGGATAAAAGTAATAAAAAGAACCTAAACTAAACTAGACGAAAATATTTTAGGATTTTCAAAAATTTTGACAGGGTCCGCAGGCCCCCAGTAAAACCAGGTGCAGTACCGCTCTGTACAGTAAAGTAATAGTGTATACAGGTCTGCACTGTAACTCAAACAGAACATGCGGTCCTCATAAAAATTTCTAAAAAACAAAAAATCAATCGAGGACCTACAAACTACCCAATCCCACACACATCAAGCAAAAACCAAAAACCAAAAATCAAGTTTCTCAAATCAAAGATAAAGGAAAATTAAACAATAAAATCCCGTCCCCAGTGGAGTCGCCAATTTGTTAAGCGGATAAATCGTTCTTGCGGACAAGACCGATCTCCCTAGTATCAATTGATATCTAGCAACAAGCAGGACAAGCAAATCTACTTTTATCTAAACATATTATGATTAATTAATAAAAACTAAGAGGTGTTTTAGACCCTACCTTATGTCCAACGCTAGTTTGTGGCAGCCTTGCTCCAACAACTTCAAAGAATTTCCTTTTAATAACCTGCAAACACAAACAAGCACACATCAAAGAACACCTACATAGCTAATATAATAAATCATGTTCATCATAGTGATCAAGGAAACTATGAAATAAACCATTAAACATAGCTCATTGAGAAAAATAAACTTGATTGTATTAACTTTGAAAAAGAAGAACTTTACAACCTTGGTGCCTTGATGCTGTACAAGCTCTTCGTAGGGTCCAAGAAGGAATCTCCTCTCCTTTGACAAGCCTCACTCTCTTCCAAATGAGATCAAAAGGTATGTGATCTTTCCTCTCAAAAGCTCAATTAGGAAGACTAAGTTCCAACAAAATTTACCCTAAAAAATATTCAGCTTTCAACCTCCCAAGTAACCAACCCAAAGCTTCATTTTATAGTGCAAGGGAAGGAGGTTACAGGTCCACCATTGAAGGGATATAGTGCTCCTTCAAGGGGATAAGCTCCTCACATCAAGGGGTTAGCACCTTAAGGAATGGGATGCATGTACCCTCAAGGAGCGAACTTGCCAGCGCAAGATTCCCTCTAGAAGCTTCCAGAATTGACTCAAAGTGATCTTTTAAGAATAAACTTGTGCCTTTTAAACTTTTACAGGGGTTCACACCCATAAACGCAGATACAGAGTGGTTAGGTGCATAGGGGACATGACCAATGGGTGCGGTACTGCAAGTAATGCTAAGAGAAAGTGCGAAACCAGAGTTTTAGAGATTTTTAAGGACTTTCTCTTATTTTCAAAGCTTGATATGCTGAGCTGAGGTTTAAGACTTGCAAAGGAGGTATGTATGAGTGGTGATAGACTCATATTGATTGCAGAAAGTCAAAGTGACAATTTTTGTGCAACACCGCTGATGGTGATTTTAGGTCCTCACGCACTTGACGAAGTCTATGAACAATTTCATACTAGGGGTTCTGAAATTATTGTTTCTATGTTTGCACCCTCAGGGATCTCAGTTACACCTAAAAGAAGCCCCCCTTTCTGGAATTACCAATTTGATCATCCTCTACATAATGATGGGGTTGCTGATCGGATTAGTTTGGCGAATTCCTTTGCTAGCTAACAACATATTTCTCTACTTGCATTTGATTTAGGGTTAGGCATGAACGAATGTATTTCATGGCTGGATGACTATAAATTGCACGCTAGTGATTTGGTTTACCAATATCGGTTTGTGATTTTCCTTAAAAGGTATTTTCTTGCACATTTCCCTATAAGTAGACAAGGTTTTCTTTCTGTTATGCATGCTCTACAGGTAATAATTTTATCTTTTGCACAACACTTTTCACAGATTCTAATTGTTGTCATCTTTATTTTTGTAGGTTGGGAGCTGCTACGGTGGCTGCAATGGAAGTTTGATTGCACATAACCCGTCCTATGCTGTGGTTAAATTAGGATTTAGGGTTTTAGACTAGTTAGGTTTTAGTTTTTGATTATTATTTTGTTGATTAGAATTACCTTTTTGATTCAAATTTGTCATGTTTCACTTTCCTTATAGTATGAAGTTAGTTCTCTACATGTTTATTTTACACTTATTTCCTTGCATGTGTTTATCATTGCATGGCATTTGCGAAATATCTACATATGCATTGCATTGATCATTTAATTGTAGTTAGCTAATCTCTTATGCACATAGCATTACATTGCATCATTATCCCTGTCTGCTGCATTACATCATGCACCTTCCTTATCGCTTGACATAACACTCATCGTTTACCTAACCTGACATATTCCTCTATAGTGCATGCCACTACATGCGTCTTCCAAACCCGAAGCCTTAAAACCTTGTTACTATGACTGGCTTCCTCACACCCTTTTGCACATGCTCAAATCTCAAAGTGTTTGCTTTGACCTCTTCACACATGTTTGAAACCCTATGAGATTTTCCTGGTCACCTAACCCTAGAACTAAATCCCTAGCCCTAGTGATGGTGTGAAGTTGTGATGGTTATATTAATGGGTAGCCTCTCTTGGAACCGGTCATCAAAGTTGCATTGTGGATATTTCTCCTACACATCTAATTTATTTAAGAACATATTACTCATGGGGATCACTAATCAGTTTAAATAACCTATACCCATCACTTGAAACACGTGCTAAGCATGGTCTTGATTGTTTCAATGACTTGTGTTTGTTGTTCACTTTCTAACTAGAAATGAGATGTGGAATCTTGGAATAAGGGAAAAACTAAATTAGGATATCTCTTAGTTTCTGTCAAACAAGAAACAACCTCTCTTGCTCGTAAGATAAGATGGGATCCCTTGTCTGCCCTGTCGCAATGAACGCCTAGAAATAAGTGCAAATTCAAACGTAAAAGGAAATGAAACCAAATAAAGAGTAAAGGACCATGAAAGGCTTCCTGTGCAGAGAGGTAATGCGATGACTCTGCTGGGGTACTGACTAGATTTGTTGGCAAAGGAGCAACATTTGTGATTTCTTGGAGTGACTCCACTGAGGTACTGTCCAGGCCCGCTGGTAGTGGAGCAATACTATAAAATTGCTTTTAAAAATTATGAATACAATAAGCCCTCTGCCACGTTCTTCGCATCATCATCAATTGCCGACACATGTGAACTTTACTTGGGTGTTTATTGACTAGAAATACCTAGTTGATACACGAAGGGAAGGCATATATGCAAAGGCCGAGGCAACGCAAGAGGTGCCCATGGCATCTGTTCAATATTCCCTTGCATCATTATTCACACTCGGACACTACAGGGACATTGATGGAGATACTGGATTCCACCAGCGGTTCGCCAATTGTTGTTGTTGCTACAACACCACCCTAATTTTTGGGCATATTCCAAATTTTGGGTACCCCACCAATAGCCCCAAGCTACTAGGGTTTTGATAATATCCCCAACCAGTTTCTCTCCTGCGACCTTGCTTATCCACCCCCTTTGGTGTGCCCACTCACGTTTCATGCATTTCATTCATGCATCATGTTTTATCTCAGATATAGGCCTTAGGATCGCATTAGGGTTTCGAAGGCTAACGACTTCATTGATGCGTTAAGAGTCTCTCATGATTTTAAAACACACCTTTGCATGATATGCATCATGACCAGTAGATGTCTCATATTTGAACAAGCAAACATTCAAATCAGTTTTCCTTTTGATTGACAATATTAGGGTTTGAGAGAAACCCTAGATTGTCAAAGGAGTGATCCCCTCCCTATTGTTACCAATTCACATGCCGCTAGGGTTACATTCTCATTGGCACCATGGTGAGATTCATTTCATAATATTCTCCCTAATATCTTAGTAGATCCTTCACTTCATCATGTGCATTAGGGTTTGTGAGGGTCATGACTTTCCCTTAGCATATTTGTAACCCTAGAGGCATGTGATTAAAGGTCCAACCGTGCTTTGAAATAATCCCCACCCTCTAGGGTTTATGAGGCTTCTTCCCGCTATCGTGCATCTTTAGAACCCTATGTCATCACGACCAAGGACCCAATCTCATCGTGGATCGACCCTCACCTTACAAATGCAGAGACACAAATTCTTCTAAAAATTTTCATCCATGTTTAGGTAGATCTCCCAATTGAATCTTGACTCTCTCAACCCATGGAACCCATAGCACCTTAAATTGGATCATTTATGGTTCATGCTCTTGGATTAACTTATTTTTAGTATTGTTTGTTTGCTTTCATTTCCTCATACTGAAATAGTTACTTTTCATGCTCTTATATTAAAGTGTCAATAGTGTAAGCTAACATATTTTCATTATATCCTCTTTTTAGGAAATCAGTTGAAGATACCTCTTAGCGCGACACCACTAAAATTATGTAAAGAAGACGGATTTAATATACCGTATGAACCAAGCAATGGCTTAATGAGAAATGCGATATTGGAGATTATGGCATTGAATACTCTCTCATGGAAGAAAAGAAAAGGAGTGTCATTCCAAACTAAAGAAAGCATTAACAAAGTGCCTGCTTGAAACATGTGATCTGATTAAGCCGTGATCCATTGGCCATATTATCAAAACTATATGTGTGGTGAATATGTTATCAGGGTTCTCTCATGAAAACCTTCGTAAACACGGATATCACACCATCGTAGGTCATGATATTGTCATGCTACCACTCTTTGAGATATCATTCATGAGTTAAATGCGTACGATATGATGGCTTGATAAAGAAAAAAGAGACAAGAAAAGATAGCGTAACTAACACCAAAGAGGCAATTTTATTCCATGAACATCCAACTCACTTTGAAAGCAAATGAAATTCATTTCAAACACGATCATTGACACACTCCCATCGGTTTTCTTAGACGATCTGAGAAGGGACCACCAAAACTTAAAGAAATAAATATTGGGTCGGTCAATATACTTAACATATCAATGTTGGAAGGCAACGCGATGGCACCATCATCGGGCATGAGAAGGGTCAATAGGAAACATGTCATGCCACTATACACAAAATGATAGTGAATTAAACAATTCTCATGACACCTTAGTGTTATAGAGATGCCCATGCAGAGGCCAAAGTCACGTTCTCGTCGAAGGATACTAAGCTGTGGAGGGGATGGGATGAACTACCCATTAATAATGCTTCTAGATCTAGATGAAACATGGACAAGGTTTGGCAAAGTGTTCTCAGAACTATGACAAAATTGCTCGCATGAGTATTTTCCCATGCCCATACAACACAAGCCTCCAGTAAATCCACAGCATGACCAACATAACAAGATCAAGGGATGTCAAGGCTGCAACCACACCAAATTACTCAAAAAAGGAGATAAATGCATGTGAGATCTATGAGGGAGCAAGAAGTCAAGTTTCAACACTCTTTCGGCATTCCCAAACTTGCTGGCAGGATCTTGGCTACAAAAGGGTGGAATCACACACTCCATCTCAAGCTGTCTTTCGGGATCAAGATATTAAACCAAACTCAAAAGTGAAGTGTTTTTCTTTCACTAGTCGCTAAGTCAGACTTCGCACCCTGAGGGAAGAAACCAGAAGTGCGACCTCACTCTAGGCGACTGTGTGACTAATGGTCATTGAATCACACTCAAAGACCTCAAGTGGGCATCCAAGATGTGCGGCCTAGACTGCGATGCGGCCTACATTGTTTTGCGACTTGGCAACCTCCAGGGGGGTCACACTTTCTACCAAGTTGCTAAGTAACATTACAACTCCTCAGGTGAGCTCACCAGAAATGCGACTAGCCATAAGTTGTGACCATGTGACCTTCAGTAAGTCGCTCTACCACAAAGGTCGCAAGGTTGTAGTTTTATGCCTCATTGAAAGCAACTAGAGATGCGAATTTCCTAGAGTGCAACTATGTGACCTCTCATAAGTTGCTAAACCATTTCATGGGTCACTACATCGATGCAATTGTCTTTTTGAAAGGTCCTTTGTCCATGCAATCACACTACATTGCCAAATCTATCATATTGTTTAGATGATTGAAAAAATGATACAAACTTGAGGGAAAACTTGGGGTGGCTCAAGATATGACAAAGGGGAGGCTTGCATTGAATTTTGTGTGCAATACCATGCAATAGGAACCACAATGGATAACACAGAAAGAAGCTAGGACCATACAATGTGCCAACACATTGTCACAATGTTCAGAAATGATATTTAAAAGGGGCATGTCAAAGGATTAAAATATGGAAGAAGGCAATTGTTATGTATATGGTTTCTCGATCAAAGTGGTGAAAAGGAAGTACAAGAATGTAAAAGGGGCATCATCAAACTCATGAAGGAATATTTTAAAAGAAGGAATTCTGGCACAAAAAGGTGGGCTACTCCTCTATGGATCTCCTAAAGAAAGCTATATTAGTGCATCCCCTTGAATTGAAGATGGTTGTGCGAGGTAGAACAATGAGATTGAATTCAACACTTGTCTCATGGATGATATAAACTCATAAATGAGAATACATTTGAGGAAGTCCAAGAGGACCCTCCAAGGCCACATGCTTTGATAATACTGTGGCACAACAATTGACCACATAGGGGTCTAGATTAATTGTTTATTAATGTCATTCTTTCAAATTAGTTGGTTGTAATTCCATTATCATTCTTTGTTTGAAATTATGTCTAATTAATTTTATTTTCTTGCAGGTAGAAGGAAGGAACAAATGTTGGTCTACACAAAAAGATTAGGGTTTCTCATGGAGCTTGCATAACTAGGTTTTCCTTTAGTAAGCCATGTGGTCCCTTCCAAGTTTCAATGACCTTTACATAAACTCAAAGGCACATCACTAGAAGATAGATGAAGGCAAGTGAGGTAGAGTGGTAAGAAAAAAAATCGATTTCAGGACCAAGCATCTGCATTGTTGCGAGATTTGGGCATCAAGCATTAACCCTCCACATCTTTCTTTCTGTCTCTTTCATCATGATTTAAATATCACCCACCATGATATAAGCCACTATGTTAGGTCTGATTTGGGCCTGTAATAACCATTGTGGTTTGAGGAAGAAGTGGGTAATCTCAAGAGTCATGAGGGTAGACCAAAGGTCATAAAGGAGGCCAAGGGTCACGGTAGGTGAGTAGTCACCTCATCTCTATAAATGTTCTCTCAGGCCTCCTTTACATGGAATTTTAGCACTTGAGTGGAGGCAGATAGATAGTTGATTTATGCTTGAGAGCTAGAGCCACCCAACTCTTGGTAGCTAGTAGAGTGGATTTGCATTGAGTCTAGGGTTTTGGTACCAGACAATGGTATGAATAGCCCATGTTTCACTATTGGGTATTGACCACTTGCATTATATGTATTTGAAGTTGCAGCAATAGTAATAAGATGTTTTCTTTTATCTTTGGCACTTATTTCCATGCTTACTCATGGTGGTTGTATTAGCTATCTGGTACCTCACCATATTTGTGCTTTCATATACGCAAGATGTTATGTACTGATGCATAGTGGCTGCATGTATGTTTCACTTCTGAATCTTTGTTTCCTTGTTCCTTGCCATGTTGGTGACCTATTGTGAGCTAATTTGCAATTGACTTTTGGCATGTTCTTGTTTATTATGCCTGAAGAGGTTTTAGCTCACTAATCCCTTTCATAATATATCTCTTGTTATTGTTGTTGAGACCTGTTTGTGCCTCTTTCTACAATATGTCAATCTTGGGTTGATTTTGTCACACTGCCTGCGCATTTCATTCTTGTCCCACTCTGACACCCTCTCATTCGATAACCAAGAGCAGAAACATTCATGGTGGTAGGGGGGCCCACATACTAGATGGGGCTCCTATCCCAAATGATGTGAGGTCTAATTGGGAACTCACATTGGGGAGAACTCTTAGTTGTTAGCGGTACATTTCGACCCGTCAACACGTTCATAAGTAAACTTAACGCCTATGTAAGCATTTGATCCCGGTATGGTAGAGATGTTGTAATGTTTAACATTTGACTTTGCCAAAATAAAATAAGAATAAAATAAATAAAATAAAATAAAATACATAACATTAACGAGTTGTCTTTAGTGAGGCTTTTTGGAAGCTTTTCCGGTGTAATTTATCTAAAAACCGGGAGGAATTTATTGAAATCACAATTTTGATGGGTAACCCTTGCACAATCAAAGTGCCCTAGGGGTTTTTCAGGGTGTTGAATCCATATAAACAGTCAAAAAACCAATTTAAATAACACAAATCAAGATTTCACCTCAAATTTTTTGGCCAAATTCTAGCACTGGAAAGTCCAAAAAGTCGCACTAAAGACAACTCCTAAAATTAATAATTATATTTATAATTAATAATTAATAATACTCAAAAAATTTGATCCTCTAAACTCTTGGTAGATTTGAAGTTAAAATAAATCTAGACTACTATTAAACATAATGGAAACAAATGGAAACAAATTGAGAAAATCCAAAAATGCTTGATAATGAACAAGTTCAAAATAAAAAAGTTAAGTACCTTATGAGATAATGTTGAGAGAAACAGGAGCAACTCCCATCGAAGCAATTGCTATGGTGCGGCTTATAAGATATCTAAAAAAAATTGAGCAAATGGGAGTAGGTAGATGGCCTAATGTTATTTTCAATAAAGGCATGAGAGAAAGAAAGAAAACATGGATGAAGCAAAACTACACATGGATGCAAAAATGAAATATCTACCTCAATGCATGTCCCACAAATAGCAAGGAGCTAAAGAATTTTGTTATGGAGAAGTTTCGTAAACAGGTATGGGGAAAAGAGTTGGGTAGAAAGAAGAAGTACTACTGAGGAATTCAACCCTATATGTGATCTACAACAAAAAGAGTTCATTGGAGCTAGCATTCCGTGGAAGGAAAAGGTTTTTATTACTCAATTAAGAACCAACTTGCATCAACTTCGGTGTGAAACAGGACGGTGGAAAAGGACAAAAGAAGCTTGGGAAGAACTGGTTTGTACATTTTGCGCATCTGGGGTAGTGAAATCAGAAAAACATTTCATTTTGGAATGTGATGCATTCAAAGACATCAGAGAAAGTTATGGGAATATGTTAGCATCAATTTCTTGGCGTTATCTTTTAAGTAAGGAGATTGTTGGAAGGTTGGACCAACTAATCATCAATTTGAATAAAAAAATGAAATTACAAAAAACGAAAAACAAAAAACTAATAATCCCATAAAATATTTTTAATATCATAAACATTAAAATAACATTTCATAATAATATTTATTTCAATTTAATTCATTTATTTTTCTCCCATATAAAACTTCTTAAAACTTCTTAAGCCTAAAGAACATATCTTTAACCATCCACCTTCCTTATCTTTCATCAACCATCTTCCCCCAACAAAATATCTATACCATATATTTCCATATCGTTGATCAACTACCTTTCCGTTAATTTTATTCAATGATTCTAACAATATTATTTAATAGTTTTGAGCCAAAAATAGTGCCTTTTTTAACTCCAATTTTAAAAGAGCAACATAAAATTTTTGGTTTGTAAATCAATCTATAGCGATTCTGAATTTTCAAAATCAAAACATATAAGACCAGGAATACCTCCAGCCATTGATGTTCTTGCTGCACAGTCCACTTGGTTCTTCTTCTCTTCAACAGCATTCAACAGCACTCCAGCTTCTTCTTCAATCACAGAAAATCTGAAGGCTCTTCCAAGCTATGCTCTCTCAGCCAGATGGTGTAAACAACTGAAGGGGATTGAGATGCTAGCTTGGGGACCAATCAGATGAATTTATAGCCAAGCTTCCATCAAGCTTATAATGGCTATGTGTCAGGTGTTCCACAGATCAAGGCAGAGAACTCCAGATGGAGTTATGGACCACTTCAGAAGCTCCAACCATAAAATTAATTAACTGCAGTTGATTTCCTTAATTTAAGGAAACTACTGCAGTTGGTTTCCAAAAATTAAGGAAAGACTGCATAACTGTAGGTAAAAATTAATGGAGCTTAACATTCTCCCACTTGGTCCATACTTCCAAACTTAATGTCTCAACAAACCATTGATAATCTGTATTAAGTAATAGATACATGAATCATGGCGATAAGTGCTCTAATAACGAGTATTATCTTCCATGTATTACTATGTATTTATTCTTATTATACTTTATGTGGCAACAATTTCTTAATGAATAAACCTTATGTTTATTCTTGGTCCTTAAATGAATTTTCTCAAATCAATTTAAGGTGCACATAAATATGAGAAAAAAACGTCACAATAATTAAGAATTTCATTGTCCATACAATGAGAAACTACATAATGGAACCAAGTCCCATTTTCATTACATGATCCTTGAATTTAAATTGTGGCATGCCCTTAGTCAAAGGATCGGCGATCATCAATTCAGTGCTGATGTGCTCAATGACCACTTTCTTTTCTTTAACACGTTCCCTTATAGCTAAATACTTAATGTCGATGTGTTTATTTCGACTCCCACTTTTAAGCCATAAAACAGCAGCTGAATTATCACAATATATACTTAATGGCTTAGAGATAGAATCCATAATTCTAAGCCCAGAAATGAAATTCTTAAGCCATACACCATGTACAGTAGCCTCAAAACAGGAAACGAACTTGTCTTCCATAGTGGAAGGGTGAGATTCTGAATGATCCTTCTCAAAAACTATGTTTCTGGTTTGATCGCTCCCACTGATCAAGTCATTTTCAAGAAACTTAAAATTGAGGCTTAATAAAATGTCATGTTTTACCAATGTAAATCATGCTCAAATTGAATCTAATGACATAAAAATTGCCTGTGGGCTAAATTTTTAATTCAAGCAGATTCAATTATTCACTCGGAGACATCCGATAAAATTGAGGCTTAATGTTTTTACCAATGTAAATCATGCTCAGAATTGAATCTAATGACATAAAATTCCCTGTGGGCAAAATTTTTAATTCAAGCAGATTCAATTATTCATTGTTTTGAACTTTATGATAAAACTATTCATTCATAACTCCTGTGGTAGGTTATGAAATTTTATCCTAATTAATTACACAAATATAATAAAAATTCCTGTGGGATAAAATTTATTATATTTAGTCTAATTAATTACAATTTAATGTCTAAATAATCTTTATGTGATCTAACCAATCAAAATGTATAATTTTATTTAATTAAAGATGCTGTGGCTATTCTCTAATTAAATAAAATTATATAGATCACTAGACATTATTCTTTACATAAATGGTATAAACAAAATTTAACCAGTAAAATTAGGTCTCCATATAACGTAAATGAATGCCATAAATGTCAACATTACGGTAAACAACAGTAATAATTCTTCAGAATTAAAACAGTCAGCATTACCGTAAATCACTGCCAATCGTTTGTTCAATTTATAAACAAAACCCGGAGATTGACTGAAGCAGCATTGATCTACTTTGCACTTGCATAGCAAATGCAGTTCGAAGGCTAGTTGGCTTGACTTCAGGCTCCGTCCTTAAGTTTATAAATGAAACAAATATATATATAAAAATAATTAGACCAAGTAAGAGCCGAATGTTTCACAACCCAGGAAAGCGATCCTTCAACTAAGATGCTATGAAACAGCCCACAAGGGGCAACCATATAAAATTTATATAAGGGATCTGAACCTTGAACGGAAATAACAACATTTCCACTTTACCATTGACATGGCGCCATTCAATTTACTCTCCTTATGAGAGAACAAACCAATTATGAAGCAACAACTTAAAAACGTAAGAACGTTTAAATTAGAGCCCACTAACCCCTTCTCCCTAGATGCTTCATTAGAATTTATTCTTCATACTTCATAAGCAAAAACGTTTCAAAGCATCTGAGAATCCGCAAATTGTTCAAGTGCAAATTTTATCAAACACATACCAAGTTGGAAATATTTCCTAGCTAATTACCTGAGACAACGGAAGTTTGGATGGTCCTCAATGTCTAAAAAAGCACATGCATAAGATGTTGTCAAAAGAAACATAGCAGGGGTTCTCTAAAGAGACAGCACCCTCGTTTCTCAATATTTTAAACAATCGTTTAATCATTTTGAAATGCACACATGTCACTATGTGTGACAAGTTTCTTTATTAGGTGATCGGGTGACCCTCCCATTCAATGAAGTATGCCATCATAATTTGGTTCTATCTTTATTTTAGCCTGTGCACTCCTTGTTATAAAGGATAAAATATTGATGGGTTCAGTTGAAAGGATAACCCCTATACCCATTTATGAGAATGAAAGGCCATCTAACTCTCAAGCAATTGTTTTACAGTTAAAATCTAAGTTGATAAAGACTGAATATATATTGAAAATGTTTAAACAAAACATATGTCATAAAACAAAAGTGTGAACTAGAAAGAAAACAAGATAAAGACTCTAATTACCCTTAAGGATACAACCTTAACAGATCCAACCTCAGAAATGTGTGTTCATTGAATGATGTTTGCTTTCATCCTATGTTTCATTTTTATATAGAAAGATAAAGAGAAGATACTTGAACTCTTCTTCTCCAGCATTCTGGATAATCAATGAACCCTTGACCTGAATGAACTACATCCTGAAACAACAGCCAATGAAGAATCCCTTCTCGCAAAGATATATAAACATATTTTATTGTCCTCGTTTGAAGCTGTCGTACCACTTGCCATTTGAAATAGCTACGCCATTCATGGTCCAAATCACAGATTTCGAACTTGATAAGTTACACTATTAAAATTTTAAGTTCACTCTAATTCGTTAACTTGTTAGTCTTTGTGGGAAAATCCATACTGAGTATGTACACTGAGTATGGGAACACAGAAGTTGCATGCCAACTGTTTGACAAATGTGGAGGAAACAGGGAAATTTCCCCACTTAACTTACAGCCCAATCCCACCAAAATCTCACCAAAACGTGAGTTTCCCCTACTTCAATGAGACTGTCATCTACTGCTGCGTGTGGCCGTAACTGGCAGCATCAAACCAGATGTAAACTCAGTCCACGTGGTCTTAAGTGATGGAAATATAGAATTTTCTTAAAGGACTAAGGTAGCAGACCTCTATACCCAGTCCGCTCATACCTGCAAACTGCTATACCCTTTTTGATGATGGATGCATATCCATCTGATAGTAGTTTTAAATCAGATATAACCTGTGGCTTCAAAGAAATAGGTTGCTTCAAGCTCTGGCGACTCCAAAATCTTTAGTCACACACACATATCATTGCTTTAGTCCTTAAGCCCGGCAATTACATTAAATTTAACTGAAATTCCTTTGTTACATCAATTATAAAGGATCTCAGATAAAATATCCAAAACCGAGAGGCCTTCAGAAGAACGACGAGCCCATATAAAATATGGTGTATGTCTTTCTACATCCCTGTCTTCTCAAGTTCTTAAAAATAGTCAACTTATACGAAATAGTCTCTACCCAATGGATCCAACTGTCTACAGCATGACCTTTGGTATTCCACCAATACCTATATACCGACAACCATTAACTTAGACAATGACATCCATAATGAAAATTTTCTTTTAAGAACTAAATCCAAATCAATAAATCCCAACGCAACCTTATAGCTGTTGATCCTCCAACGTAGTATACCCCACAAAAAATATGGGGAATCTCAAAATCTTACGTCAAAGTAGTCTCAAGCCAAAAACTGCAAAAGTGGACTTTTTCTGCCGACAATATCACAAGAGGATTTGGGGGGGGGTGTTTAAATGTATAAAGCCCAAAAAAAAAAAGGTTTTTCTCTAAAGAGAAGCTGAATATAATACCAAATCAACTTTGTTGTTGTTGATCTTCAAATGCAGTCCACCCCCAAAAAAAAAAATAAATAAATAAATAAATGTCTAGCCTCGTGATCAAAATCCGCATTCACAAAATGGCAGGCAGAAGCACCCAAAACAGTATCTGTGTTGGCTAATTAAAATCCAAAATAAGAATTTTGGGACATCCATACTATCCCAAAAGAGGATTTCTTCAGGTTGAATTTATAAATTCCAAAAAGTAGGAGAATCAGGCACCTGAATTTGACCCAAAACTTGAATGTTTAGGGCTGCACTATTTTCAATATAAATAATTTCATCTATTGCTCAGGTCAAAGAAATGCCCATTTTTTAAATTTCCAAATATAAATTCCTTTGGCAAAAATAAGACTGAATTTTTAAATGATAATAGCATGTATAACTAACTCCATATGTTATAACACAAAACCCATATAAAATAATTTATATGGTTCAACTAAAAATTAAAAAATTATTTTTAATGCATATATATCTACCCAATAACCATCAATAAGACTAAATTCTTAAATGATATATAGAATGCATTTAATTTAAATGCAGACACACATGATACCATAGAAACACATGATACCATACCCACTCACTATATAAATAAATCCCACATGAGGAAAAAGAAAATGGTTAAACGAATGATTAAATGGTTCAACGAAAATATTCAAAAGATAAATTCAATTTAACCAAAATGATTTTTATGTAATACACATCGTATCACTTAAACATCGTTAACAATCACGCTCAATGAGGATGGAACTCTCGACTTGGGCTTATGTAACCAACACGCTCAACCAGTGAGCTGTCAATTTGAAGTGGCAATTGGGTCAATGGTAAACTCGGGTGATGGAAAGCATTGGGTCGGGGAATCAAATCCCGCCCATGCCCAAAGTAAACGTGCATTTGTGAACCATTTTTATTTACTTTTATGACGGCAAAAGCAGTGTTAAATAACAGATAAATCAACAACGTTTTATAGCTCTGTTCAAATTCGTTAACCGAATTCAGCCGCCGCCTCGCGACTCACGAGTCACAGACCAGGTCAGCAAATGTAATGTTGACGCCGTTGATCGAGTCCGCGCGGCGCAATGTGACTGGCCAAAGATTTGACAATGATGGCCCACGAGTTTGAAAGAAAAAACAGCCACAAACTTCACATTGCAGCCCGAAAGAAAAAACATAAAAGGTTCAAGACGTGCTGAGTTCAATCTCACAATTTCGAAATAGAGTTAAAACAGAAGGGTAGTTTCCAAAGTCCAGGCCCTGTTAAAACTCTAATCAAAAGGCACGGGAAAGAATTACCTCAAAACAAAAAATCGAAATCCAAGATGGCCGAGATTTTATCAGCCAATCACGGATTATTTATTTGCAAACGAAAACACTCGCCGCACGCAATATGCGAGATCTAACAAAAACACTCCAAAATAGAAGAAATAAAAGGGCAAACCCTTAGTAGATTGTGTTACAGAAACATCAAAGACCAAAGAACTTCCACATTTAAATATATCTTGTGCATATTTTATACATAAAATTAACGCTGCAACCGTGGGCATTAATTGGATTTCAGGCTTTCAATTCCGATCAGAAATTGTCATAAAACAGGTGGAATTTTTTTATTTTTTTTTTAATCTATTAGGCAGTCACCAGTAAGTAATCCACGAGGGAAGCCATTGTATGAGATACTGGCGAGCGTCGAGCATCACTGAGTAAGGTAATGTTACAGTACTACGACTCACGCAAAAAAAAAAATTTCACGCGGCCAATAAGGTTTTCGTTTCAGGGAACCGCAACATAAGGCAAAGATATATACATCAAGAACACATCAAGGCAGAGGCATAAAGATGAGCTCTGATACCAAATGTAAATCAATCTATAGCGATTTTGAATTTTCAAAATCAAAACATATAATACCAGGAATACCTCCAGCCATTGATGTTCTTGCTGCACAGTTCACTTGGTTCTTCTTCTCTTCAACAGCATTCAACAGCCCTCCAGCTTCTTCTTCAATCACAGAAAATCTGAAGGCTCTTCCAAGCTATGCTCTCTCAGCTAGATGGTGTAAACAACTGAAGGGGATTGAGATGCTAGCTTGGGGACCAATCAGATGAATTTATAGCCAAGCTTCCATCAAGCTTATAATGGCTATGTGTCAGGTGTTCCACAGATCAAGGCAGAGAACTCCAGATGGAGTTATGGACCACTTCAGAAGCTCCAACTATAAAATTAATTAACTGCAGTTGATTTCCTTAATTTAAGGAAACCACTGCAGTTGGTTTCCAAAAATTAAGGAAAGACTGCATAACTGTAGGTAAAAATTAATGGAGCTTAACAGGGTTGCCACAACACTCCCAGTTAAAATTTAGCTAAATAAATAAATATTTTAAAAATAAATACGAAAGATATTCTTTAATAATTTTCTTCCAAAGATAATGCCTTTTCTTAACTTCAAATTTTAGAAGAGCAATATGGTGACACACTATAGTTGCCACACTCTCTCAATTAAGTGTTGGTTTACTAAATATATGTTTCGAAAATAAAGAAAAAACCTTTGTAATCTAAACAAAGTCCTTCACAATGATCACGTAAGGTAATCTTAAGATTGATCAATTTTTTCAAAGTGTTTATTTTATTGAAGTTGATGGAGAGAGAGTTTATATTTTTAAATAATTTAATTTAATTATTTGAAATTTTGTGAATTTTATATAAAATAGAGTAGAAATTTGTTAGAATCGCAAGTTTAAATTGTGTAATTTTTATAATTATAATTTTTTTTTAAATTTTTTTTATCAAATCTTAATAAAATAATAATAAAACAAAAAATTATAAATATATATTTTTTAATGTATCATGAATAAAATTTAATTGAAATGTATTTAAAGAAATAATATTTACATTGTAGGTGTCTATTTGGAGGGATTCCATAATTTTAATTTAATTATCAATCATTATTAAATAGATGATAAAGATTTAACCTCTGCAACATATTTTAAAATATTCATAACAGTATACACAAATTAAATATTGAGATTTATCTAAGTAATTATGCTTTCTTTCTCTTTTAATTAAAGTGATTAATTAAAAAAAAGGTCATATGAAATGAGTTATGATTTTTTGAGCATGTGGTATTGATAAGTCATAGTGTTGGGCTATAGTGTTGTAACAAAGCCTAATTTATAGATTAAGAATCTTCATGGTAAAATGAGAATAAATCTCTATGATTAAGAATCTTGTTCCATACTTTTTAAAATGCATATATGTTTAACTTATATATTATTTCTTTTTATAATAATAATTAATGAAGTTATAATTTAGTTACTTTTTATGAAAAGATAAATTTTAATAATGTGAAATGTATCATAAAATTGATGTCTACCAGTGCTTATAGTAATTTAATTTACTAGTTGTCTTTAGCGAGACTTTTTGGAAGCTTTTCCGGTGGGTTTTTCTAGTCTAATTTCTCTAAAATCCCGGAGGAATTTATTGAAATCACAAGTTTGATGGTTAACCCATGTACCATCGAAGTGCCCTAGGGGTTTTTCAGGGTGTTGAATCCATATATATAGTCAAAAAACCAGTTTAAATAACACAAATCAAGATTTCACCTCAAATTTTTCCACCGGCACCAGAAAGTCCAAAAAGTCACACTAAAGACAACTCCTTTAATTTATATGAGTGCTCTAATCTATGATATCATGCTGAGTGAAATGGGCGTCGTCACTATTGAAGCACTTGATATAGTGTCGCTCAGCAGATATTTAAAAAGAGCAGAGAAAATGGTAGAAAACAAATGGCCTAAGATTGTCTTCAATGACGTTTTGTGCAAAAGAAAGAAGACTTGGATGTGGAAAAATATCAAACGGTTTAGTAAATGGGATATTTCCCTGAACATGTGTCCCACAAATGGTAAAGAGATAAAAAAAATTGTTATTGATAAGTTTCACAAGCTTATTAGGGATAAAGAGATAGAGGGAAAGAAAAAATATTATATTGAAGAGTTCAATCCTATTTGCAATCATTATCAAAAAGCATACATAAGGACCAAAATATCATAGAGATCCAAAATTCTCATTACCCAACTAAGAACTAACTCTCACCAAATTTGTTTTGGAGTTATTCCCTTCTTAGATGTATATATGTGTATGCGAGGACCTCGCAGGTGCGAAGGCTGGGAAGAATAAAGAAGTAGTTGTTTATCCTTTAAATATATATTTTTTTCTACCTGCTATATTGTTGCTAGAATTTTGACTGGGATAGCTTTTGCGGTTTGTACCTTTGAATTACGAAATTTCGGTTGCGTCCGAAGGAGCGAGCGAGAATTTGCATGTTGAAATCCTCTGTTGTGGAATTGTTGTTTAATGGAGTCGAGATACCTCTGTTGAACGCAAGAGAATTTCTACGGTAGGAACTACTTGATTAACACAAGTTCCGAATTTACAGGCTAAGGTCAAAGGGATGGGCCAGCGGTCAGAGGATGGCTCTACGAACTCTTTGCAAGCGCAAAACGTGTTCAAGCCCCAGCCCTAACCTACGTGAGTTCCAACAGTGCAGCCGAGCATGACCCGTTTGATGAATGGTGTAAAGTTCCGGAAGCGATCCCTTACCTCAGGCAATAATAAATCGATTTTTCCTATTGTCTCCATGAGAAATGTACATATCACCATAGCGGCATGCAATATAAGCAACGGTTGTGGCAAGCCATGGTCGTCGGAGAATCAAGGTATGTCCACCCATAGTGTTTTAGTATTTTTAGGTTGAAACACAATAAAATCAGCGGGGTATTCCCAAGAATTAATAGAAACATCGACATTATCCAACATACTTTCTGGTTTGATTTTGGATCTATCTGCAAGTTCAAGCATAGTATAGTAGGACGGATGTGGACCCACCTAAGTTGATTCATGGGCGGCTTAGTCATCACATTAGTGGCTGCCCCCAGGTTTATTAATATATCGGGGACATGGATATCACCTATTTGGATAGAAACATTCGAGTTTCCACAATCAGTATATTTCTCTATTTGTGCACATCTGGTTAAGTTGCAGTATATTTTTCCATTTGTGCACATCCTTTCTGTTAGTCCAGAGCATACATAACACACAACGGATTTATACTCAAAGACTTAGATAGAAATAGCAAGGAATAATTCAAAGAAACAAACAAATGGAGAAACAACAAGATTACTTAGTCATAAACAACGGAATAAATAAAACAATCACTAGAGAACAGAAATCACTTTGCATTACATAACAGACTTGGGCCTTGGCTTGCTTTCCTTGGCCAGAGAAATTACAAATTTATAGAGGCAAAAGAAGGATCTAAAATCCTGTGTGTGATTCAGATGGAGATCTGGAATGATCTAGAAACTACTGGCGGTGTAGGAGGATCTAGAATCTTGCATGTGATTCTAGAAACAACTGGCAGTGTAGAAAGATCTAGAATCCTGGAGATCTTGAAAGATCTGATCTAGAAGCTTCCGTGAATTTGGCTTCACACTTAACATTCTCCCACTTGAAGCTAAATAAGAGTCGTCAACTCACACCGAGTCCTACCATGCCTCTACATAACTCATGTTTATTTCGTGGTAGAATCTTAGTGAGCATATCAGTAGGGTTCCTATCTGCATGGATATTTTCCAAGGATAATTGTTCTTCCTCCAACACATGCCAGATCCAATGGTACCTTAAGTCAATGTGCTTGGGTTTTGAATGAAATGCTGGGTTTTTCGCCAAGTGAATGGCACTCTGACTATCACAATATAACACATACTTGTCCTGCTTTATTCCTATCTCTCCTAGGAATCACTACATCCACAACATCTCTTTACAAGCTTATGTTGCATCTATGTACTATGCTTCTATTGTAGAGAGGGCTACTATTCTTTGTAGCCTTGACACCCAAGATATTGTTGCACTTGCAAAAGTATACAAATAACCTGTAGTGGACTTTCTGGTATCCATATCTCCAGCCATATCCGCATCTGTAAATCCTTCAAGCACAGTCCCATCATGACCAAAACATAAACAATAATGACTAGTACCCTTGAGATACCTTAAAATCAATTTTACTGCTTGCAAATGTTGTTTGCCTGGATTGGTAAGGAACCTGCTCACTGCTCCCACTTAATATGCAATGTTTGGTTGTGTGCATACCATGGCATACATCAAACTGCCAACTGCTGAAGCATAAGGAATTATGCTCATCTCTTCTTTCTCTTTGTCATTACTAGGACGTAATTCAGTGCTTAGCTTGAAGTGGGTTGCAAGGGGTGTACCAACTAGCTTGGCATCCTTCATATTAAACCTGTCAAGCACCTTCTTGATATATTTTTCTTGTGACAGCCACAACCTTTTTTTTTCCTGTCACGCATAATCTGCATGCCTAATATTTGTTGTGCTGGTCCCAAATCCTTCATTGCAAATTTGCTACCTAAATCTTTCTTCAACTTATTGATCTTATTCTTATCATGCCCAACAATCAATATGTCATCCACATATAACAATAATATGATATACTTTCCTTGATCATACCTCTTGATATAGACACAATGGTCAGCTTCCAACCTCTAAAAACCATGTTCCAACATGAATGAATCAAATTTCTTGAACCATTGTCGAGGTGCCTGTTTCAACCCATAGAGACTCTTCTTCAACCTACAATCAAGGCCTTCTTTGCATTTTTCTATGAAGACTTTTGGCTGCTCCATATAAATTTCTTCCTCCAATTCACCATGAAGGAAAGCAGTTTTTACATCTAACTGTTCACATTCTAGGTCTAAAGTAGCAACTAGACCAAGAATGACTCTAATGGATGACATTTTAACAACAAGTGAGAAAATTTCATTGAAATCAATAGCTTCTTTTTGGGCAAAACCTTTCACCACCAGTCTTGCTTTATACCTCTCATTCTTTTCATCACCTTCATACTTAATCCTGTACACCCATTTGTTTTGTAGAACCTTTCTACCTTTTGGGAGGTTTACCAACTCCCAACTTTTGTTTTCCTTCAAAGAGTTCATTTCTTCTTCCATTGCTTTCTTCCATTCTTTACTGTGCTCGAATTTACAAGCTTCTTGAAAACAATTAGGTTCACCTTCATCAGTCAACAAAATATAGTTTGAAGGAGGATATCTTTGTGAAGGCTTATGAGGCCTAGAAGATCTGCGAACCAACTGTGATGGTGCATTATTAGGTTGAATCTCCTGTAAAGGTTCCTGCAAGATTCCTTCTTCTTGTTGTTCATTATTTTCCACTTGTTGTTCTTCATGCTCCTGAATTTGCTGTTCATTTTCTTGTATTGGTGGTATGTTTTCCTGCTGCTCTTCAAACCTATCAATAACCTTCTTGACCTCCAACTCATCTACAGTCCTCTTGAACATTTCTGACTCATTAAATAGAACATCCCTGGTTCTAATAATTTTATGTTTGATTGGATCCCATAGATGATAACCAATATCTTCATCCACATATCCCAAAAAAATGCATTTAATAGATTTATCATCTAGCTTAGTTCTATTTTCTTTGGGAATATGTACAAATGCTTGACATCCAAAGATTTTCAAGTGAGAATAATTCAAATTATTGCCAATCCAAACTTCTTAAGGGATACCGCAATCCAAGGCTGTAGTTGGAGATCTATTTATGAGGTAGCAAGCGGCCCTGATTGCTTCAACCCAAAATTTCTTCTCCAAACCGGAATTGGACAACATACTTCGCACCTTTTCCATAATGGTATGATTCATCCTTTCTGCGACACCATTCTGTTGAGGAGTACCAGGCACAGTGTTCTCATGCTTTATGCTAAACCTGTTACAATATTCCTTAAATGCATTTGAGCAATATTCTCCACCATTATCTGTTCTTAAAAACTTCAGCAATTTGTTAGTCTCTCTTTCAACAACAACATGGAATTTTTGAAATATTCCAAACACTTCACTTTTATTTTTTATAGGATATGCCCAAACTTTCCTAGATGCATCATCTATAAATGTTACAAAATATGATGCTCCTCCTAATGATTTGATGTTAACAGGCCCAAACACATATGAGTGTACCAATTCTAACACTTTTTTATTTCTATCATGACCACCTCTTAGGAATGAAACCCTTCTTTTTCTACCATATATACAATGCTCACAAAGATCAAGATTGTAGGATTTCAAACCTGGCAATAAATTTTTACCAACAAGGATTTTTAAGCCCTTCTCGCTCATGTGACCCAAATGCTTATGCCACAGACCTGCTGAATTTCCTTCTTTTGTAACAGTAGCCAAATCTGATTTTCCTATGAGTGTCTTCAATGTGTATAATGTTCCTGTCTTGGGTCCTTTGGCCACGACCAATCCACCTTTTTGTTAATTTTCCAGCCTTATTTTCCAAAGCTTGTCGAATAGCCTTCATCATCCAGTCATCCCATAGAGATTAAACTCATGCGCATTTCTAGTACATGCTTGACTTGTTTCAACAATATATTTTGTCCATCTTTCAACTGGATCTAAACATCTCCCACTCCAACAATACTGCAAAAATGATTATTCCCCAAATGCACTCTACCATAATCACGAAGTTATATGAAACAAAACTATCTTTGCATGGGGTTACATGGTGAGATGCCCCAGAATCAAGGATCTCAAAGCCACTGCAAGATGTATATACACATGCATCCTCTACTGAAACAGTAAACAACACATCACCATTTGTGGCTATAGTAGTAGTCTCACCTTCATTTGTGATGGATGACTTGTGATTTGTACTAAACGGTCTTTGATCTTTTTGTCCTTTCTTCCAGAATCGACATTCTTTCTTCATGCACCCGAGTTTGCCACAATGAAAGCAAATGATCCTTCCTCTCCTTTATTTTGATCGGCCTCTCGATCTTGATCGCCCTTGTCGGCCTTGATCCATTCTCCTACCACGATCAGCTAGAGCTAGAGCCTCTCCTCCCTGGTTTTCTGCAATTGACTTGCGTCGCAGCTCCTCATTCATTAAACTGCCGCTGACATCATCAAACTTCAAGGTCCCTGTAGTTGTTGAAGTGCTCATAGCTATAATTAAACTTTCCCAGTTGTCTGGCATAGAACACATTAGCAAAATAGCTCTAATTTCATCATCTAAAATGATTTTAACAGAGGCAAGTTGATTAGTAATAATATTAAATGCATTCAAGTGCTCAGCAACTGAAGCACCCTCCTTCATTTTGAGATTATAAAGCTTCTTCATCAAGAACACTTTGTTTGATGTTGTGTTCTTCTCATATATATCATGGAGCTTCTTCCATAATCCTTCATTCGTCTTTTCTCCGGACACATTGAAATAAACAATCTTTGCTAAATATTGGCGGATTGTTGCAATAGCCTTTCTATCTAGCTTATTCCACTCTTCATTTGTCATCGATGAGGGTTTCTTTGTTGTGCCCTCAATCGGCAAATATTGATCCTTTAAAATCAGTATATCCTCCATCTGTGATTTCCATAGGGAAAAATTAGCCCCACCCAACTTCTCCATATTTGTAACTGTTGTCTCCATTTTCAATCAAATTCACGCTCCAAAACACAAAAATTCCACTTAAAAATAAAACTTTAATTATTACTCTTTAAAATTTAGTAATAATGACCTTCCTCCTTTTAAAATACCCTTTTCAAAATTCCTGCTCCTTTTAAAATATACTTTTCAAAATTCCAATATATAATTATATATGTTTTATAATAAATATAAAAACATATATAATGTTTTAACCTTTTCACATTTCACACATACATATGTTGGTTTGAGAAAAAAACTTGGCGTCTACATGCAGGCTTGATGCAAAAAAAAAAACAAACACCACGTTTCAACTCCAATCTCAACGGATCTCCACTTTTCAAACTCTAGCGACGCGTTTCAACATAGGTCCACAACCTTGTTTTTCTTGCAGCAACTGTGTTTTAATTCCAACGTTCCTCAGTTATTTCCTAGACAGCTCCTTCAACGGCTCCAAGGGTAACAACCAACGTTTTAACAAACGCTGCCAGAGTAAGGCAATGGCACTAAGCGGCTTGCACAGTGGATATTCAACCCTAGCTCTGATACCAGTTGTTAGTCCAGAGCATACATAATACACAACGGATTTATACTCAAAGACTTAGACAGAAATAGCAAGGAATAATTCAAAGAGACAGACAAATGGAGAAACAACAAGATTACTTAGTTAGAAACAACGAAATAGATAAAACAATCACTGGAGAACAGAAATCACTTTGCATTACATAACAGGCTTGGGCCTTGGCTTTCTTTCCTTGGCTAGAGAAATTACAAATTTATAGAGGCAGAAGAAGGATCTAGAATCCTGTGTGTGATTCAGATGGAGATCTGGAATGATCTAGAAACTACTGGCGGTGTAGGAGGATCTAGAATCTTGCATGTGATTCTAAAAACTACTGGCAGTGTAGAAAGATCTAGAATCCTGAAGATCTAGAAAGATCTGATCTAGAATCTTCTGTGAATTTGGCTTCACACTTAACGTTATCATCAACTCGACTGCTCTGCCAACAAGCTGAATTGTTTGGGGTTCTACTCTATTCCTTCCCGACTTTTTAAGACAAATTTCCCTAATGTTTTTTGTACAAATTGGGATCTCTTTAATAGGTTGTAGCAAAGGGACATTTACGCAAATATTCCTAAGCTCCTTTGTTGAATGTAAGAGAATTCTTGTCGTAGGAAGTACTTGATTAACACAATTTCCCACTTTTTACGCTAAGGACAAAAAAGATGGGCGAGTGGTTGGAGGTCAGCTCTCTAAACCCTCTGCAAGCGCAACACTTGCTCAAGCCCCGACCTCGAACTACATGACGCCTACTGGTGTAATTGAGTGTGACCCGATTGGTAAATGGTGTGAGGTTTTGGAATCTCGACTTGGTCCTAGGTCCGACCCCCAACCTCATGTAGTGGATCTCACTGGTTATTCGGAAGTTGGAAGAAATTGGTGAGAGAACCTTGTGAACAGAAGGAAGACCAACCCCGACTTAGGTGGTTAATTTAGGTTCCAACCCTGACTTGTGTGGGAAATCATGTATGAACCACACCAATAGAAGGTTTTGGTTTAATGCGTAAAAGGCAGGAAAGAGGGTTCGTAAAGGGATTTCCTCGCGAGAATAGAGGAACAAGAACGCTTAGAGGTATTTCATATTTTTATTTTGGTTTTTTTCATAGGGTGATTGATCACGTCACTGTTACGTCATCTTTCGCGTGGTTCCATGGTTTACTGGTCAGCCGAGTTCAAATCTTTGTGGAACATGCTTTTATAGTTTTATATTTACACAGTAAGGCATTCCTCTAGGGAAAACTTCCTTGTCATGCCGCATGTTCCTTGGTGCAACGTTGATTTTAATGTTAGACGATTAAAATAGTATTTGCCGTCGAATTGAAAACTGATATGAGTGAGTTAAAAAAATAATCGAATAACAAATATTTTAGTGTTAGAATAGTCTTTGTCGTCAGATTGAAGACAAATGTTTTAGTTTTAGAATAGTCTTTGCCATGAGTTGGTTACAAAAATAATCGAATAACGAACCCCGCTGCATCTTTCTCAATGCTTGGGATAAGTAAATTCTCTGCTAAAACATATCCCTTCAAAGGTCTTGCTCCATGACAACCCTAGCTTCAGCTCCAAGACCATTTATCTGTCCATCGACCACGCATGTGCAGTTTTCAAATTTCAAAGAAGATAACAATAAATACATGGTGCCTTCGATCAAGAAATGCTTTGCGATGGGCCCCAGAGCCCTTGATGAAGTAACCGCTGAAATCAATATTAAATTACCAGTATTGATATAGGTTGGGCAAAAATCGATAAGATGTAAACAGTTGAATAGGATTGCCCACTATATTGAGTTTTCTCTCTTCTGATAGTTTTTAATAGAGATGTTGAACAACATCTCTATTCGAAGAAAGCAAGAGGTATTGTTGATAGGTCATGTAAATAGTTTTGACTGATTCCATAACTTAAATTATGATTGAGTTTTGAACATCCCTGCATAGATTCAAGGTGAGAAGCCTTTGCATACCTATGGGACAAGGATGGGGTTTAGTGAGACAAAGCTTTTATCCATGTTCTGGTGAAAAGTTTGGTTTCGCTGATTTGTAGTTTCCAATCACTTTTGTATATTTATAGCGAGTGATGGCCTTCAATTTAATTAAAAAGTTGAGGGTAAGTTATATCATGAAGTCATTTTCAGTCATTACTTGACAAATATGTGGTTATATGTGAGGGTTATTTTCACGAACTATTTCGAAAGTATTAAAGGTTTTTGATGTAAGTTTTGATTGTTTGAAATGTTGAAAGTATATGTATTAAAATATTAATATATTTTAAATAAAATTTTTAATTTAAAGGATTTAATTAAATTAATTTTATTGTTTATAAATATCTAATTTAAATTTCATTACTATCATCATTTGAATTTTGAATTTTATAATAATTATTATTTATAAATGAATGTGTAAATATTTTTAGTTTATTGGTTTATAAAAAAATTTCACCATTAACATGAAAAAGTATTTTTTCTTTATAAACTTTATTAAAAATAACATTTATAAATAAAATACTAAAATAATTGTTTGTAAAATTTCACTGAAAATAATATACATAAATGAATTTTAAATCTCTTTTAATTTTTTCTAAAAAATAGCATCTATAAATATATATATATATTATTTTTTAATAAGAATTTATTAAACAACCTATTCAATGCGAAATATATTCACATGAAATTTCAAAAAAATAATCTCATTAATAACATTTTACAGCACTTATTTATTTGCTTGGACATTTTGATTGAAAAATGGTAAAATATAATTTTATATTTCTATTTATTTATTTAAAATTTAATATCCAAAATTCTATGATATTTGAGAATAATTTTACCTATTCAATGCGAAATATATTCACATGAAATTTCAAAAAAATAATCTCATTAATAACATTTTACAGCACTTATTTATTTGCTTGGACATTTTGATTGAAAAATGGTAAAATATAATTTTATATTTCTATTTATTTATTTAAAATTTAATATCCAAAATTCTATGATATTTGAGAATAATTTTACTTATTTATAATTTTGGTGTTATTTTTTATTTTTTAAGATTAAATTTGAATAATATGAGTTTTATTACATTTTAATGTTTTATTTTTAATACAGAATGAACTTTGGTGTTTTTCAAAACTTTTCTCACAATTAAATCAACCACTTAAACTTATCTTTTTTTTCCAATTTCTCATTAAATTATTTATGAGTTAACCATGCAAAACATTTTTCTTTATTAGCTCATAGCATATTATAATCACGATGGTACATTAAGAGAATAATGGACCTGAAAGAGATGTCCCAAAATTGAAGTTATGTATGAGTTAACCATGCCAATCTTTATTAGCTCATAGCATATTATAATCACAATGGTACATTACGAGAATAATGGACCTGAAAGAGATGCCCCAAAATTGAAGTCATTACATATAATGGTTGTTTTTAATAAAATATTTTTTCTGCAATTCTTTCTCTTTTCATATTTTTGTGATTGTGACATGTTCCAGTTTTACATATTTATCAATATTCTTATAATTAGTTTTATGGTACATCTCTATGTTTTATTCAATAAATATATGTGCTTTATATTGTTTCACAAATTTTAGATTTTATAAAAATGTGGAGGATAATGTATCCATAAAATGTACACCAACATATATTGTATACCAACCTTGCAAGGATTTACTCTTTCTACTAAGAAGCTCATACTTTTAGTAGCATCATTTATTTTTCCCATTGTCTCCAGGGTTAGAATATTTTTACCATAGTTCCCTCTTCTTATTTTTACAATTTTACCATAATTCCCTCTTCTTATTTTTACCCTAATTCTTCAATGGAAAGTTGGGGTTAATGGTTTGAATAATTAAGAAATAAGAAGATTTACAGACTAGGAAGACACTAGGAAGACACGATGAAATACATATTGCACTATTTTGACATATTAGACCAAACCTCTTCTTATTTTTACCATAATTCCCTCTTCTTATTTTTACCATTTTACCATAATTCCCTCTTCTTATTTTTACCATAATTCTTCAATCGAAAAGTTGGGGTTAATGGTTTGAATATATTAAGAAATAAGAAGATTTATAGACTAGGAAGACACTAGGAATACATGATGAGATACATATTGCACTATTTTGACATCAAATAAATTAGGTTGAGCGAGTTGCTTTAGATTAAAATTTTTCCAATGAATCCTCCTTAATTTAATCAAGACTTTGTTGAGCAAACAAAGTGTTATTTAATTTTTTTAACAAATTGTGTATTATCACATTTGACAAAGTGTTATTTAATTTTTTTTAACAAATTGTGTATTATCACATTTTCACTAATTGGAGACATTCAACAAAGAAACAAATAAAAAATAGTGGACATATGAAAACATGCCTCCTTCTCAAAGAACCTAGACAAATCAAAGATCATTCCGCATAAATTATTTGTTTGACTAGCCATGAATTTTGAAAGCATGTAATATACCTTACTATATTGGTCGATAAGATTAGAATCTTCAAAGGGAAAGAAAACAAATGTCTGCAGTTGCATTAGAATCTTCAAAGGGAAAAAAAACAAATGTCTGCAGTTGCTCCATAATAATTTTGGCTAAGAATTATCTGCAAACCATAACAATATAATGTAATTCACATATATAATTAAAGTCATATAATGTTATTCTCATGTAGTTTCTATCAAACTTAAAGGAAGATTTGATTTGTATACTTCTGGTGTGATACAATTTGGTAATCCGCAAGTTGTAGAACATATCTCGGAATATTTTCCTAGTTGGAATCTCCTTAAAACTTTCACTTGTTATCTCTTAAATTCTTGATTGTAATGTGAATGATTTCCTAGATTCTATATTTGTGTATTTTTCCTTGTATTTTTACTGAGCATGGAAATTCAATGTCAAAGAGCGACACATAACTAAAATACTTTTTTCTTCTTTCTCTGGCATATCCAATATTTATGGCTAAAGTTGTTATTGTTTATATGCAATGTCTTCTTAATTATTATTAGTTATAACACTGATATACTTAAAATTAGTTAAGGCCTCGTTTATTTTGAACATGATTTCCATTAAAACTCCTTAGCATTTTTCTAAATTTGGCGCTAATGTGAGAATATTATATTATATTTCCAGTACACTTCGACTTGAATTTCTCAATTCAATCAAATAATTACGTTGTAAGGCATTCCCCTTTGAGAACTCGACTTGAATTTCTCACTTCAAGCAAATAATTACATTGTAAGGCATTCGCTTTTGAGAACTCCCCTAGCTGCCATTGTGTACGAGTCTGCAGCATGAGATGGAATGTTAGACGATTGAAGATTTTTAGGCCATTGGATTAATAGTTAATAGTTAGGAGGCATAATGAACATGCTCAAAAGTTAATCAAACGACTGCTTCTCGTTGAATGATTTCTTGATGGCTTAATATGAAGGTTTTTTCGTTGTAGATACAACGGAAACATGTTCTCTCTTTGGTGACAACATGTACGAAGATTAAAAGTGGGAGTGGTTTTCTTAGAGTACATGAATTTGGCATTTTGGTTTCCTTTCTCTTTCTCTGTTACACAATGAACATAACTAGAGTATTTATTTCATTTTATTACATTGTGTTTATAAAAATACAATGTTATTATCATTTTGTTAGGTCAAGATAGTTAAAAGAACAATTCTTCCTTTGGTTTTGTTCTAGGAGAAAAAGAGGGGAAATAAACCATCAAAGTTGAAGGCTAATAAATATTATTAGCTAGCTTCAAATAGTTCCATCAAATAAAAGGAGTTTCTTTCTAAAATAATTAATGTGGTTGTAAGTACTAAAGATATTCCAAAGATCCAAGATAATAAACCATCATCGTTTCTTTACTTAAACCTCCTATAAATGCTCCTACTTATATTTGTTATTATACAAAAAGATGTTCTTCCAGGTGACACGACCACAATTATTCGAGTTTTCCTCCAGGGTATGGGAATGGCACACATGGTTACTACAGGTTTATTTGTGGTGGCAGATTTTTTGGAGTGCTATGAAACACTTTGTACCAATCAAGAGGTGTATTTGTTTGATATTCAAGGTACCACTTTATTTTTTTAGGATAACAAGGTGTATATGGAAGTTAAAATTATTGGCATGCTTAATATTTTTGAATGTGTATATAGATGTTAAAATTATTGACCATACAATTCCATTTTGGAAATCAAAGAGAACTAAAGTTTAACAATTTAGCTTTAATAAAAGTCTTTCGGTAGAAATCACATATTTGTTTTTAATATATTAATAAATTAATATCATAATTTAAATATTATTGTTCAAATATAGTCGTTACTTGATATCATGTCTCTACATTTCTCTCTATTTAAGCCTTTGCCATGATCTGCCTCTTCACCTGGTCCTGATGATGAACCACACTTGTTGGTTCAAAACGTGTCGGCCAAAAATTTCTCTTATGTGATTTCTATAGAAAGACTTTGCTTAATTCATTATGGATCACAGAAGCTTGAATGCAAAAATTTAGCTTTACATTTTCAATCAGATTTCCTAAATTGTTACATTTCTTTACAAGTGAATAAAATGGTTTAAGATTTTGGAAGTGAAACATACTTATAAAACTGTTAAACTGCTTTACAATTAAATTAAATTCAACTTAAAAGGTATATTGTTGTTATAGGGCCTTTATCTAATAAGACAGTAAAAATAAAGTTCTTAATCTTGTTTTATTAATGGTTGATTTTTCTTAACCTATGTGGACAAAGAAGCTTTGGCTAAATTTCAAACAAGCTTAAAAGAAATGTACACTAAGATGTAAGGCCAAATGCATTTTTGTATTTACGACACCTTAGTGCACCCACGAAAACCACAGGAGCTACAATATCTACACTACCCTATAAACGCAGGTAAATTGTGGTTATTGAATGAAATATTTGTCATCTTAAATATTTTAGGGTTGAGTTTATGAAAGTTTATGGTATTTATGTGTTTAAATATTGCTTATATAAATGTAGTGGACATGGAATTTATGGTCTCCAAAAGGATAGGACGGCCCTACGTGAACAACAAAATGACGAAGGATCATAGTGTTCAAGAGCGAAAATTTAAGGCATAATTAAAGTAATAGATATTTAGGAATAGGGTTTTCAAAGTTTTGTAATGTATGTCATATAGGTATCTTATTTCTCATCTTCATTATAAGGAATCAGATGAATTTTATTTTTGACCATTAATCAATTTTATTTTTAATTTTATTGATTTATAATTTAACTTCGATAGTACTAGATTTATATAGTATCACTTAATTTATATAAATGTACTTATTACACTTTGTTTTATTATATTATAGCGTTAATTGTCATTTTTTTTTATGTCAATGTAGCTAAAAGAACTATTTTTCCTTTGTTTTAGTTCTAAAAGAAAAAAGGAAAAATAAACCAATAAAGCCCAAGGCCAATAAAGATTGCTCGCCAACTTCAAATAGCTTCATCAAATTAAAGGAGATGTTTTCTGAAGGAATTGATGTGGTTCCAAGTATTAGAGATATTCCAAAGATTCAATATCATAAACCATTGTCGTTTCTTTACTCAAACCTCTTGTAAATGCTCTTAATTTTATTGGTTGATATACAACAAGATGTTCTTCTAGGTAACACGACCACAATTATTAGATGTTTTCTCCAGGGTATGGGAATGGAACACATGGTTACTACAAGTTTTTTGGTAGTGGCAGATATTTTGGAGCAGTACAAAACACTATGTACTAATCAAGATGCATGTATGTCTATATTGAACGAATTGAATATATTTGTCCAACATGTTGAAAAACTTAAAGAATGGCCTGGGTTGAAAGGAGGGATGGAGGCTTCAATTAAGGAAGCAACAATTTTGATAATTGAAGCCTTTATTGTTTGTTGCACTCAAATCAATGCTTCAAAATTTTCCAAGTTGGTATTCATGCTACCCACTATATTAGAATAGCAATGTATATATGGATGTTAAAATTATTTCTATGCTTATGATTTCAAAATATTTTGGAAATGGAAAAGTTAAATAGTTCACCTTTATTTTCTTATTCAAATTTATTAAATTGTTAATTTTCATAAAATTTTCAAAATATTTCAGAATCTACAGTTGAATTCAACTTCAAATTTATGCAAGTTACAAGATCACCTTCACTTTCTAAGTCAAATTTCAAAAATATTTCAAAGGATTACAATTAAATTAAATTCAAATTAAATTGTAAGTTATAGTTACAGGCCTTTTTATCTAATAGGCCCTTAAAAATAAATTTCTTAATTCAGTTTTATTAATGGTAATTTTTTCTCAACCTTTGTGGACAAATAAGCGTTGGCTAAATTTCAAAAAAAACTTAACATAAACATACACTAAGATGCAGAGCCAAATGGATTTGTGTATTTACGATGCCATAGTGCACCCATGAAAACCATGGGAACTACAATATCCACAATACCCTAAAGACACAAGTAAATTATGACACAGAGAGAGGGAATGAGATTCACCAATGCAAGTAAAATAAAATATTTTTTATGTCAAAGGGAAGATGAGGTATGCAATCGGGTAACTTAAATATAGTTCATATACATTTTTGTTTGATAATATGAGTATCTTAATATTTAACACTGACTATGTTATATTAAAAAATATCATTTATGGCATTCGAAGGATCAAAGGGATATGGTTGAGTGAGTATCACTCTCCATTACCAATACATGCTTCTAAACTAGACTTAATATATAGTTCACTAAGATTTCTTAGACTTGGAGCCTTATATGAGGTGCATGGCTAATGTAAGAAAATATTTGAAAAGTTGATTTTTTTCAAGAAGAAATTTCTCATCTCCGTTTCAGTGTGTCGAAGTTCAAGGAGTTGAAACATTTATGTCACAAACTAGAGAATTTATCAATTGTAAATCAAACAAGTTCACTTCAAATAGTAATCCTAAAGTTTTTTCACATCTCAATTTACTTGGAATAACTAGAATTCTATCTCATGTGCAGTGTTATTAATTTTTATATAATCATCACATATAATTGATTGCATAATTTGCAGATTCCTTCCAGTATTAAACACATCAAGTTCAAATTTGAAAGAAAATTTATAAATCCATATGACTCCAAAATATCTTCCAATTATCTTGGACAACCCAAAAATTTATGAATACTAATATTTAGGTTTGCACAATTGAAAAAAATGCCTCGAGAGCTAGGTGATCTAGTAAATAGTTTGTAGGCACTATACCTTTCAAGTTTTCAATATCTAGAGGAGTTGTCGAGATCAATTTCAAAGCTTTGATATTTAAGAGTATTGAGAATGGAATCCTTCTTTGGTTTGAGGCATCTTCCAAATGACTTTGGATCATTGAATTATCTCCAAGAACTTCATTTGGGCTCTTGTAAAAGTCTAATTGTGCTTCCTAGCAGTCTAGAAAATCTTACGTCATTCCAAGAACTCCATCTAGGTGGATGTACAATTCTAGAAGCACTTCCTAACAATCTAGAGAAACTTTCATCATTGAGGTTATTGGACTTATCCATCTGTGAAAGCTCAAAATATCTCCCTATGGCTTGGGAAAGTTAACATCCCTTGTTAAACATTGTCTAGTTTGTTGTACTAAACAAAGTAGTATTCTTGAAAGCACTGCACAGTTGAAGTTGTTGGGTTCCTTAATGTCATTTAGTCTTACGGGTTTAAAAGAACTACCTGATGGTTTTTGTAATCTCTCCTTTATAGAAAATCTTGATATGGAAGCTTTTCATAGTCTAGAGAAGCTTCCAGGTACATTTGGAGACGTAACATGTTTAAGACTATCAAACAGCGTAAAATTGTTATGTCAATGACTAACTTTATTGATATATCTATTTCGTAGCTTTTCTTTAAACTAGTTCATCTAATGGTAAATTTTGAATTTGTCATTTTTGGAAAAAACTTTGAATAAACCTCCTGTGTCACAAACCAGTCCAAATTCCTAAAACAAGTTCAATAATGAGAAGCAAAGGCAAATCCAATCACTTTAGGAGCAAGTGGTAAAATATTGCAAGCTTTTGATCGAGTGAGATAGTTCAATATTGAAAAAGAGCATATTTTTTATCGATATTTTCTATTATAACTTGAAAGAGAATCTTTGAATATTGAGAGGGAACCTATGTTGAAAAGGTTATAGAATCTGTAAATTTGGCATAATCTAAGTGATTTCTCTTTATATTCTAGCTTTGAATGGCATTTTGTTTACTATTTTGTATATTCAATGATCTTCTATATGTCACTATTCTTCTCAAATTTATGCTTTATGGCATTTCCTTTGCAATACCTGGTGCAATTTGTAGTTATAATATTCTTTTCTATTTCGAGGAGTGTGATTTCATCATCAATGGAGTCCCAGATTAGGAATTCATGTTGCCTCTCCAAAGTAGTGGTGTCATCTACAAAGTCAAGTAGCCAATGAGGGTTTATTGATTTGATGATAATTATAACAAAACCATGTAATCTAAACCGTCCGCAATTTCACTCCAAAAATAACAGAAATTCCAGCATAATTTTGAGAAAATCCAGCATAAAATTTTGAAAATCTGGGTTACATTCATCGAACTTATTTTGGATGCCCAAGGGTTCCTGATGGTGTTTAATCCATTTCTACAATCAAAAAAATTATTTAAACACTCCCATAGTTAAATTTCTTGAATAAATTTTCGTCATATTTCAATGATAATTTCACTATCCAGAGAATTTGTGGCTTCGTTATACAACATCTAACAAAACGACACATACTAGAATTTGAGCAGAGAATTTCAAAGACTAGCAAATCAAAAATAAAAATTAGTTGCATTCTTCAAAGTGTAATATGTCTTCATTCTTGTGTGGTTTCTGGTGAATAAATCAAACTTGTAAGGTTGTGCATGAAGTAGTTATAGTGGAAATCGAGTCCTTTTGGCTATTGTAAGCGATATTTTGAAAGATTGGCTTTTGGCTAGCTCTATTTCTTTTTAGGTTGCACCATCATAGATGGGTTAACCAAGATGAGTAAAATAAATAAGGGATGGGTTTACAAGATGAGTAAAGGAAACTAGAAATAAGAGATATGGGAGCTTCTGCATCAAAGTGAATCACTTTATTACATAAACACTTTCACATCACTGTGTCATTAGGCCTAGTACTTTATGAATATGATTTTGCTATGAAAAATATTATGTATGCTTTACAATGTATTTGGTCATGCTATGGTGGCTTGTGGAAATCACACAAAGGAGCTTTCATAAAACATTACTATTAAATGGTTTGGAATTAAGATTTTTTCCACAAGAGATTTGTCAAGATTGTCCTTCTTTCGTTGTAATTTTTCTTTTCATTTTACGAATGATATGCTTATTGCACAATATTATTTAGATAAAATATCCCCATCCCTTATTGAAGATAAGATATAAGGCCACTTTCATACTTTAATACATTTTGCTTCTCTAAATCTATAATGGATAGCTTCACCATGAGTTGATAGAATTCATCATATGGTCTAATTTTTTCATTGTCGTAATTGTTGCCATCACTTGTAAAGTTGATACTCATGCTTAGGAGGATATAAGGCCTCTTTTAACATTGTAAAAACATTTTCCCATGTTTCAATGGTATTTTTGTATTCTATAATGCATTTGACATTCTCCCACAAAAAACATGCCATGCCAGACATCTTAAATGTAGAAATGGTGACCTTTTCATTGTTGGTGAGATTCATAGTGAAGTAGAATTCAAGTTTCCAAAACTAAAATTCTATTGCATTTGTATTTACCTATGTTCGATATACATGTTTTCTTGGAGTTAGCTAGCCCTCTTCCTAATCCAACTCATTAAACATTCTTGGAAGATTCTTCAAAGAATGGAGCTAGCTAGCCCTCTTCCTTCTCCAACTCACTAAATATTCTTGGGAGATCTTTCAAAGAGTGCATCATAGGTTCTTCTTTTTCTTTCCCTTAAAAAAACTAGATTCATTATTCATTTCTTGTTTTCTTAATAAATTAAGACCTATGTTTATGTGTTGTCTATCATTAATACACTAGTATAAAAATATGGGAATGGGCAATACACCCAATACCAAATTATCATAAATAATAAGAGTAGTTGTACTTTCAAACTAAATTGAATGCAAACGAGAGGATCCAAACTCTTGTAGAGATCATAGCCCCTTGAGAGAGTAAATGGGAGAAAGTGAATCCACAAAAAAGAAAAGGAGGAAAGGAAAATAACTTTCCTAATTAGAACGTTAATGGAAGTATGTTATATTTTGGGGGTGGTAGGAGCTTAGACCATATATCAAAATAAATGCATGGTATCTTCAAGATGAGGCCATAGGGATATAAATCCTATCTAATGTCAAGGGGACTAGTGTTGGGTACTAAAACTATGATAACATGGTCAATGTTGTTGGGTTGTGTTATATTATTTCCACGACTAGCTCCCCTAGTGGAACATAATGAAAAAATCAAGTTGGTAGTCCCGGTTTTGGGATCTAGGGGAAAATCTCTGTGTATATGTGTTTTATGTGTTATTCTCTTGCTATTTTTTATTTTATTTTCTTAGAATTCATATGCAGTTAATTTCTATACGGGGTTAAAACCTACATTTGGTATCAGAGGTGTTTTGGATTCAAGAGGATGCCTTTGTTGCTAAGGGGTTTCGCTCAGGCCTGTGGTAGACTCTGTTCAATGGGAGATCTGCGGAATCGATTCTAATGGTGAAAGAAAATGGTGAGCAGTGGAAAGATAGAGACCAAGAAATTTAATGGTCAGAGATTTGAGTTATGGAAACTCAAGATGGAGGATTTGTTGGTGGATAAATATTAGTGGATCGTGGTAGATCCGGGTACTAAACCAATTGGAGTGTTTGATGAAGAATGGAAGAAGTTGGATTGGAAGGAAAAGAGCACAATAAGATTGTGTGTCTCAGATTCAGTATTGTTGAATGTATTAGGGGAAGCTACGACAAAGGCTTTGTGGGACGAGTTAGGGACTTTGTACCAATCTAAGTCTCTGGTGAATAAATTGTTCCTACGGAAAAAGTTGTATAACTTGAGGATGAAAGATGTAGACTCTATGACAGAGCATCTGAACGCATTTAATACTGTGGTAAGTCAGTTATTATCTGTTGATATTAAAATTTTGGATGAAGATAAGTGCATCAATTTTTTGTGTTCTCTACCAGATTCGTGAGATAGTTTGGTTATTGCAATAGGTAGCAATGCAATTGTCTTGCAGTTTGATGAAATAGTCTCATTCTTGTTGATGGAGGAGATGAGATGAAAAAACATGGAGAAACAGAATGGTGATGCATTTTCTGTATGAGGACGGTCCCCAAACAGAAACAAAAATAAGTCATCGAGTGGGAGATCTAAATCTAGAGGGAGACCTAAATCTCTAGGAAAACCTCTGAAGGTGTGCTGGACTTGCGGAAAGAAAGTACACTACAAAAGGGACTGTAAATCTAAAGCTCCTAACAAAGGAAAGGGATCTGATGATGCTCCTTCTACAGAGGCAAAAACCACCTCAAATGAAGGTGGGGATGTGTACTTGGCTTCTTCAAGTACACATGTATATCATGAGGCATGGTTGATTGACTCAGGTGCATCCTTCCACTTCACTCCCCATAGAGAGTGGTTCTGCGAGTATGAGAAATATGATGGTGCTGATATCTTCTAGGGGGATGGTAGGAAGTCTAGAATCATTGGTCGCGGAATCTTTCACAGTCAACTAGTGAAGATTGAGGTAAAAACTAAGCTTAAAGCACAAAATTGAATGGTAAATTCCAAATGGTAAAATGTCATGGTAAAAACATGTTTTATGTTTATTTCATGTTAATTAATTGAGTAAACATTAGTATTTGCCTATTTTTTCCTATGAAACAAATATTTTTAATCCATCTGGTGATGTTTTGAGTAGGTTTTACAACTGACTTGTAGAATTCAACGTGCTCAATTGTAAATTGTACCTTTGACCACAAAGCACACTTTTATCTCTTTTTCGAGCTCTGTTAAAAACGAAAAAGGAACCCCCTTGGAGTCCTCTTTTAAGCTCTTTTCAAACTCTCTAAATATGAAAAGATCATCGAGCGCTTGTCCTTTCCAGCTCATTAACTAATTAGAAATGATATCTCTCTTGTTTTATTTTATGTTTTTCAGGCTTGAGAGATTAATTTATGAAAAAAACTTGTGGAGTTTTCTTTTTGTTCCTTTTCAAACTCTGTAAACATGAAAATGACCAAGTTATCTTTATCGTTAAACTTGTTAAAACATCAAATAGTGATAAACTTGTCCATCTAGACAAGACCGATTTTCACCTTCGCTAGACTCATTAAAACATCAAATAGTGACGGATTCGCCCGAAGGGTTAAATTATACAACAAGAATATGTTATCCTCCTCAAGCTTGATAAAAATAAATAGGTATTGGTCAGTAATGACTGAGGAAAATGGGAAAAGGGGAAACCACTTTATGGTAGTAAGTCGCTTTTGAACATGACACTTTCACTCCATCACCGTGACTATCTGGGTTGGGTTATTAGCTTGATTGTTATCACAGTGTTGGTCTATCATACCATCCATCACCTTGTTTTGGTTCAATGCTACCAATTCACTTTAGTGTCGCCGACATGTTCAAGAGAAGTCATTTAGTCAAAATTCATCCTTTGCAATACCATAAACCTTCATTTTCATGACCGCCATTTCTAAACCTTATGTCATCAGTCAAATCCATCTCTAAAATCACTACACTCATTTCATGTCATTGGTGTGGGATGCATCAAGGCCTTCCTGCGACGAGTCGCTTCTTGTCGAAATCAACTCATTATCCAAGAAGTTGACTTAGAAACACCTTTCTAGTACCTTGAAGCTTGCATGCATCAATGGCAAGTTTCTCGTTTCCAGCTATAGGCATACATCAATGGCCTTCAACCGAAAGGCTTTGTATGGTGTTCGACATCAAATCATCCATTCACACCATGAAAAATGTACTGTAGTACCTTGAGGATTGTTATCATTATCGGTGATTTCTCTCGCATCTGTTAACAACTCACATCATTGGTTGGTAATTAGATGGTGCCTTCCCGTGTTCGACTTCAGATCACAAATTAACATGGGTAGACTCGTACTTGAGCAAACGATTGAACGAGATAGAAGACCCCAAATCTAGTTTCATCCATCCAGGCTGCGATTTCAGGAGTACTAAATCATATGTACAATGGCTTTACATTAATGGTCATTCTGATCATGGGTCTATGTCTATAGATGACTGTTTATGTACATGTAATGAAAGTTTATAAGCTGAGCATGGGTATGCCTTCCCTCAACAATTCATGTAAAAATCAAATATCATGATATATTTATTATGATTGATGCACGTCACCTTCCACTTTGATACCTCCTCATCACATCGTAAAACATTTCATTCAACATTGGCATTTTTCCGACTTCATGCTTTAGGTGGCAATTGTTACAGATCCATTTGGGCACATCGAATCCCAACATCCAGACTAGTGTTTTAGGGCTCATCAAACCCTGAATTCAGTTGTTTCATGCCCTAAACAAGTCACCCCTGATCCGGATTTAAACAGGAACGCAATAGATTACAGAGATAACCATGAATACAGAGATGCGATAACCATAAATAAAGAGATGCAACGGAAATAATACTTCATTTCATTAATGGAAAATACTGAAATATGCTTACAACCATAAATGGAAATAAACCAGCTAGGGCGATGGCAACTTATCTCTGAGAAGAGATGTGTGGCCATGCCTCTGAACTGTGTTACAATGAGGCTCGAAGGCCTATTTATTGTTGAGAAACAATGGAAAAACCCTTAACATTCCAAAACCTAACCCTAGGAGATGAAACGCCAAACTGTGGGCCCCGTTTGGGGGTAAGTTGGTACATCAACTTCCCGGGGTCGTAACTTTAGCATATGATCTCCGTTTGACGCGTACAATAGCTCATTAGAAAGATTTATTCGAGCACTATCATTGTTGAACGGGCAACACTAGAACATGTTCCATGGACCCGTGTTGCCCCCGGATTCCCCAAAAAACGTCGTTTAGGGCCTCAAAACGGCTCCGGAAGTTCAGGACCCGAAAAACTGCTAAAAATAGTAAGTGTGCTACAATTAAGGAAACTGAAAATGACTGAAAGAGACAGTTGTGGGGGTCCAAATGGGATAGGTGGGTGGCCACCAATATCCACCTGGATCATTCCTCCCCCCTTAGGAAGCAATGGTCCCCATTGCGTTGAGTTCCTCCATCTGCTGAACTTCTTCTGCACTGTCGGATGTGTCCAGTAATGGTGGGAAGCATGGTCGATGACGGTCCACATTGAACACTTGGTGCAGGTGAAGGAATGGAGGAATGCTGTGCTGCAAAGCATTGTTCCCCACAGTCTTGGTACT
>APFE030726237.1:0-13945 GCA_000404065.3 Pinus taeda | reverse complement strand
AGACTCATGATTCCCCTTGCCACCTCGAGTTCCTCCAACCCGACGACTCGACTTTTGAACCCACATACTACCACCCCATTTACCTCCTCCACAACCTCCACGCACTCCCACACTAGCCAGCTGCACACGTCCAATGATCTTGCCACCCTGGCGGGGAGCCCCAGTGGCAATTGCTGAGTTCACCACACCCGCAGGGATAAGGGTGGTTGGGGAGGGTAATTTCCCACACCTTGTAGGGGTTTTCATAATTTGCATAAATGACGAGCCGTCATGTTCAAAATCCACAGGTCAAATTGCCACCAGAGAAACCAAACACCATCGTCAGAGGAACCAAATGACACCACCCACCACACGAGAGAAACACAATACCACCACCCACTACCTGAAAAAGACCACTACCACTAGAGAAACCAAATACCACCACCCACCACACCAACACAAACAATTGAGAGAATGATAAAGACAAAGTAGTCGGTGCCTAAGCGCAGCTTCCCCCAGGGCGACGACCAACCTCTGAATTCGCCTCGCAGAGACCACTCACCAATCCTCCAAACATTGTCGCGCCCACCCTGGAGGTCACAAAATTGGAAATTGAAACTAGTTTTCCGCCACCACCCACGAAGTTTCCTATACTAGTGGTTCCAACTTCCACTTCTAGCCCGAGCAAACAAGCTTACCATAAGCCAAGAGGAAATGGAATGGAAGAGGTCTCGTTCCACCAACTTCCCATCCTTACACATGTAAACAATAATAAAGAGGCTTTGTAATAATGTCCAGCTTGACACACTGCTCCAACAAATGTCCAGGACGAGTACACATAGACCACTCCTACCAAATAACCTCCTGCAACGCTTTCATTTTCTCCTCAGAGGCCACTGCGAGGTCCAACACCAGACCAAAGTGTGAATATGAATGTCAGACTCTCTCATCTTCCCACGCCTTAACCGTTCGCCACACCCAAACTCCAACGCGATGTAAATACTTGCACGAGTTGCCAACCCACTTATATTACTCCTCCTATTACATGCGCTTTGGTGAAGGGACCGAAAGGATCACTCCACTTATATTCACACATGAGGCTCCTCCTCCACGTGTTATAAGGACCTCACGCCCATTGGGGAATGTTAATTGTTTTTTTAATTATTTTGTAACTTTTGTTTTTGTTTTTTTTTTTCAATTCATTTTATATATTTTTTTCTAAATTATTGGAACAAGAATATGGAGAATCGGTAACTATGAAAGATCGATTGCCACAATTGGTAACTACGAAAGATCAGTTGCCACTATTACACGGGATAATACTATTTCGTAAATGCCACAAATGAACTAGTTACAATATGTCTTCGAAGATTTGAACCTATGCAAGTTGGGGAAACAAATTGTTGACAAATTGGGAACCACTTGAGCTAAGATCCTTTCACAAATTTTTTATAATTGATTTTTATTAAATTATATTTTTAATTATTAATTTTTTTAATATATTGTTAAAAATTTCAAATTTAATTTTGTATTTATATATAATTTGTGATTGTTTTCTTATTTATTATTATTATTATTATTTTTCCTATTTATATATATATATATATATATCTTTTTTTAGTTACTTACTATTTCATAAATGCCATAAATGGAGATTCCCCCACACACACATATTATATATATATATATATATAAAATAATTATTATTTTTTTTTAGTTTTATAATCTTTAAAAAAATAGTAGATAGTTTTTTGGTTTCTATTGTTTTATTTATTTATTAATTTTTCATATTGTTCTTTTTTTTTTTTTTTTTTTTTTTTTTCTCGATATATATATATATAAAATTAAAATATGTATTGAAATTATCTTAAAATTTGTTTTAATCAATTGTTTATTCTAAATTTATTAATATAATATATATATATATACTATAGTATATATATGTTAGGAAAATCCTATCATAAATGCAGTAGGTAGATCCTTTAGGGTCTTGGGCCGTTAAAACTTTCCTTGTGTCCGAAGCTATTAACCAATAGAAGCATTTTTAAAACATACTCCAAGGGCAAATATTATATATATATATAATATATATATTAAAATCTATTTTAATTAAAATTTAAATTTTTTACATTGTACTTTAATGAGTGTTTTCAGATTTTTGATAAGAATAATTCTACTTGTTGAATAAATTAATATTTAAATATCTAATGAAATAGACTAAACATAAAAGTCTAACTATTATTGAGAAATTAAAAAAAAATATTAAAAAGATGGAAAGAAATTTAATGAAATAGACGAAACATAAAAGTCTAACTATTATTGAGAAATTAAAAAAATATTAAAAAAAGATTTTTTTTTAACGAAAGAACCATAAAGATAATGGAGAAGGAATAGAGAAATTAGTTTGACCACCTTAATTGACTTACCATGGGCATAATTTGACACAACTTAGCATTGACTTTCACTAAACTCATTACATAGCTAGAATCTTTAGCTTTTTGGATGCAGGTAACACGAAACATGCACGCTTTTTACACATTAAAGACTTCATGACTTGAACTTTTACCTTACTACGCTTTTTTTCCAAACATTTTTTTCACATTACTTTTTCAATATAAATGTCAACATGACATTTGCTTTTGCTTTACTTTGATGATTTTAATTTTTCAATATGAATGTCAACATGACATTTGCTTTGCTTTACTTTGATGATTTTAATGACTTCATTTTATCACTTGATCACAATAACCTTGATTTTTATGGACTCCTAATATTGTCTAGCAGAAGAACTTCATTACCTACTATAACCTTGATTTTCATGGACTCCTAATATTGTCTAGCAGAAGAACTTCATTACCTACTAGACTCATTGGACTCGATAAAACTTTTTTGACTTCTTCACATGAATTCATATTCAAAATTTTAAGTAGCATCACGAACTATTTTCAACCACTTTTTTCAAATACATGCCTTGAATACCAAAAAAGTAAAAATTGAAACTTGAAATTCACGTTTTCCACACATTAGATGAAAAATTTCGATGAAGGAGTGCACACTTTTGTTACTTGAAATTGAGCTTTTCAATCAATGGGGCTGCCTCAATCCAACGGAAGAATTTAGCAAAACATCCATGCTTTCTTCAACTCTTCAAGCCAAGTGGGGATGAGTCTGCACTCACCTCACCTCAATTTTTATATGTCTAACATTGCTTTTTAAAATGCAGTAATATCCAACCAATATTTTGATACATGGATGCCAATAAAATTTGAAATTAGAAAAACTGCATCATTACTACAAATTTAATACATGAGTTGGAGGTATGTATAAATTTAGGCAACCATGGCCATTTGTTTATTTGAGAAAAAAATGGAAAACTGGGGCACTCAATCCTATTCACAAGGCTGCTATTTTGATTATCCGCTAATATGTGTTAGCTTGATCTTGACATAAACTATTTGTGGTTCTGATACTAATGGTTCGCTTTAATAGCCAAGCCAATCAATAAAACAAGGGACATAGGAAATTTATAGAAGAAATTTCAAAAGGGAAATATACTATAAAACCAAATTCTCCCTTTGTATTTGTATTTTTTTCACAGAATAAAAAATTATAATTTTTATTAATGGAAATAAAAATTACACTTTGTAGACACATATAGTGTGTATGTAGATAAAAGTCAAGAATAAATAGACGAGACGAAAGAAGTACATAAGACAACATATAGGTTCATATAATGTCCAAGAACCATCATAACATAAGCCAAGACGAACAAAAAAAAGACGAGAAAATAATGATCGGAAACTAGAGCTAATTTTTTCTTTTTAGCTTTTCCTTTTTTGCACTTTTTTCCAACCATTAAGATTTGGATCAACAAGATCCAAAACTAATTCTTGTTCCACTCGAGGGACTTCTTTGTTTGAATCCGAGCTTTTAGAGACATGAGCTCTTTTTGTGGCCCAGTTCCATCCAATGTCAAAGTATCATCAGGATCCAATTCTTTTTGTTGAATTGTCACTGATATTGGCTGAACCGTTCCATCCACATTCATATTGCCTCCATGTTGGGCGACATCATTCATTTCCTCTTTTTTAGGTCGACTTCTCTTATTATCTCCTTCTTCATCCTCATCAAGATCTCTTTGTGTTTGTATTGTACAAATAGTCACAACATTTTTTTTTTTTTTTTAGGTTGTGGTTCACGGACACCCTGGTTAACAAGTGGCCACTACGTCCACGGAAAAATCTGCGCTGATTGACCTCGAAGAGAATCTAGCCCCACGGTCCACTAGCAAGACCTGACCCCAAGGGCTTTGGGAAGATTGGACCCTGTGACCTCCTGATGGCGAGGCACTGATTTCGACCAACTGAGCTAACCCTTGGAGCTTGTACAAATAGTCACAATATATACATAGATGACCATAATAATTATGATAAAATTAGATTTTTGGTTCAAATTAATTCCTCAACTTCCTCCACAACATTTCCATGATTCTCTCATTAAATATCTGTCCCTATTTTCACCCATTCATCTCAATCTCTCAACATCTCAAGCTATTGTGGAGTTACTGTGAGTACTGTGGAGCTGTGCTGCGTGGAATTATGTGAAGCACGAAACTGTGGATGGATGCAACTGAGTGCTGACTAAATACATGGAACTGTTAGTGCGTTGGATGCTAGGAATGCATACAAACTGTTATTTTGAATTGTGTGCAGACTATTTCATTCATTTGTGTGCAAGTAATTTTGAAACTGTGACAAGGTTTTTTTGCTTGATGGACAGTTGTGAAGCAATAGTTGTAACCTAAGCTTGAGCTGAGAGGGGAGCTTGTGGAGCATACAACATGGTGTAAGTTCTGGTGTAGTGGATTAAATGAGAATTAGCGTGTGGATGGATCTGCGTGGAGTTGAAGTGTGCTGCTCTTGTGAAAAACAATTTAGAGTTCTATTCCAAGTTCAAGTTCAAACAAGCAAATCTTTGTCTGCGTTGGAGATGGCCTATCACATGATTTAAATTCTTGGTTTGCATTGCTTTCTCTACACAAAATGACCTTGCATTGGCTGTGCAAATTCAGATTTTTTCTTTTTGTTTTATAATAATTGAAAAAAAACCTTTCAAATTTTGAGTTCAGTATGATAACTCAGTACGTAGATATGTACCAAGGAGTGGAAGGAAAATTTGTATAAGTAGTCAATCTCCAAGGCCGTAAAGTTAAAAAAAAAACATATTTGTTGGAATAAGCCTTATCTCAGACCTATCATTGCAATTTTTTTTAGAGAAGACTCTCTCACAGAAAAGTCATCGCTAAATTAAGTGTCATAAAAAACAAATCATTGCGTTGTCATTTTTGATGAATCTGCCATGAAAGGTTTTGCTAATCACTTGTTTGGTTTATGGAAGGGCCGCTGAGTGGACATTTGGCATTTCTAACTGTAATTTGGGCCATCGGATGGTTGATTTGGGGAGCTGGAAAACCTTGGGATGTTGACAACAATAATAATAGAGGGTTATGCATTAGTTGGAAAAAATCAAATAGAAAAGGAAGTAGTAGTCTTATTGTTAGAAGATTTGATATGAAGCAAACCAAGGTCATAGGTGTCTTGTTGGATATAGTGCACACTCCAACCAGAAACATATTATGCATGTAAGCATATGTGGGTGAATTAAGAAGCTTCACTGTGTCTCGTGGGATGGAGACTTTTTCATACAAGAAACATTTTTTTTATGCGGGAACAATAGAATATTCACATAAAGAATCATGCAAGAAGATGACAAAAACAAATGACAAAATATGAAGAGAGAAGAAAGAAGACAAAGAAGACTCCATGAATGGCGCAGAGAGATGAAGAGAGAAACACACTCCATGATAGAAGAAGATGGGAGAAAAGTGAAAGCAAGTTGTAGAAAGAAGATGCAAGATGAATGAAGATGATGACAAAGAGAATAGACTGTTAAATTTCAGAAGGAAAAATGTATGAAGAAGAATGAAGTAGAAGGAAGAAAGAACGAAGCAATAGAAGATGACACAAGATGATGATAGAGAGAACAGACTCGTGTACTTGAGAAGATAGAAATAATACAATAGTGAACATCCCATGACAAGGAAGAAAGTTTGATGCAACAAGGATGACGCAGAAAATAAGACGAGAAGTGAAAGAAGAAGGAAAAGGGAGATGAAGATACATGAAAAAGAAGGGAATAAAGCAAAGTAAATAATAATACCACATATTTAAAATTGAGATGCAAATGCAATGAATCCATGAAAACATCCCTAAAAGTTTAATGGTGCCTAATGAATTTGATATAAAATGTTTCTATTTGATGTGGAAAGGATATGGAAAGGGATATATGTGCCTGAATGGAAAGTTAAATTGAATGTACCTGAGTCGATGTGCACAATGAGGCTAGTATGCCCCCATTGAAGAGGTAGTGGCTATGAATATCTACTTGTCATGAAGGAAGAAGCAATGTTGAATAACCACTTGTGATTGTTGCGAGAGAGGAAGGCTTGTGGTGGCAAGAAGAAGCCACTTGAAGTTTGTATGGTTAGGGTAATCCAATAAAACCCAGGATAAGGTTAAAGGTTGTCCAAAAAACCTAGGTTGATGAATGATGTAGGGGGGGTTGAATGTACAAATATAGATATATGTTGCTGAACAATGTACAAGAAAAGGTTTCCTAGAGAACTTGCGTATACAACAATTGGCGACTCATGTATTTTGGTGGATGGTAACTTTTTTTATATAGAATTCAACAAACACATTAATTATGTTTTTGCAAGTATAAGATGAAGGATGAAAATAAATGAAGATGAAAATGAAATACCAAAGTAGAAGGATGGAATAGATTGAAGATGAGGTCGAGAACAATGCAGAGGACAACTAAGATGAAGAATTGACAAATACTTGTTAAGGGGGAATATGGAATGAATCCTACTTATGAATAATATTTAATATTTAAATTATGTAATGTGAAATGGAATGAAGTAGACGAAGCATAAAGTCTACATTGTAATGATTGAGAAGAATGAGTGAAAATAGGGATGGAAATTTAATGAGAGAATCATGGAGATATTATTGAGGAAGTTGAGGAATTGGTCTGAACCAAAAATCCAATTGTCATAATTATTATGGAAACCTATGCTTATATATTATGACCATTTATACAATACAAATATACATAGGAATTTGGGTTTACAATATATTTCCCTTTTCATATTTCTTGTGTAAATTTCTTGAGTCCCTTGCTTCATTAATAGCTATTAAAGCCATCATTTTTTTTGTACATTAATGATGATTTTATAAACCATAGTTAAAAAATATTGCAATTTTAGTGCCCCATTGAAAATGGATCAAGTTGTCTTAGACTAAGATTTCAAAAGAGCTATAGTTTTATTCTCTTAGTAAAATTACTCTTTGATTTAGATGTTGGACACTTAGTCTATAAGGGTGGCATGTAAGAATTCCAATAGTCATGGAACCAAGAGACCTCTTGGAATATGAAACCAAGAGTTAGGACAAATTTATTTATATGTACATCTTTGTAACAATAATATGCATTCCACGTTTATACTAAATTTTGTTCATTATTTTTGTGAGTTTAACATGGTCCTAGAGCTCTATAGATACCATCTAAAAACATAACAAACAAAAATTGAAGCATAAGAGCACTTCATGTTTTCTATGCCTCAAAGTCCCAACGTGCAATATTTTCATAGGAGTAAAAAAATCTTGAAAGCAAAGAAATCAACTCTAAAAAGGAGTGATGTCCAAAACATGCTATCCAAGTTTGGTAGGCGTGCACCAAATTGTTCATCATCACCTTGTTAAGGTCACCACTACATATGAATTTTTTGAGGCCAAAGAGAAAATAAGAGCCGCTCCACCCGCTAGTCCACTTTTAAAAGTGTATTTAGAACTTCTCATCTTACGCATGCTCGTGCAAATTCAATCTCCTCGCTCTTCCCATTGCCTCATTCCCTTTTGATATTTATGTCTCAAAACCATAAATATATAAAGAAATATAGTGCACAACTACTCCACGATTTGGTGCATGGTTATTCATGACCTGTCTTTTCTCTTCTCTTGAACTTGGAACATGAATTGGTCATCATCTACTGTATCAGATACTTGAAAGAAGTGCATGCAGTAATGTTGCAAACATCATGGTAATTTATTGTTTCACATTCGATAAATAAAAAATTTGGAGTTGTTTGAGGCAACATTGTTGACAATCACCACTAGCAGAATCTATGAATAGATTATGATCTTTAGAACTCGTAAATTGGATTTTCCAGAGTTTGCTGCAACATCAATTGACTGTAAGATCCATCTATACTCTTTATTTATATTATTGTTAAGGGCTAGTGTGCAATCATTTCAAACATACTACTGCTCTGTGAATGTATTTATTAATATTGGGCGTTAGAATTGTCCAAGTTGATCAGATAAAATGGGCATGAGAAATGGGTGTGTAGAGCTTGTTTCTCGAAATGCCGCTTAGATGAAATAAGCACGAGAAATGGCTAAATTTAGGTAGCATATGTTAGAAAACCTTAGGGATGAAATGTTGCACGAACAAATGGAAAGACAAAGAAATGAACAAGGGAATGTCATACCAATTATGCGATTTAAATTAAGGTGCATATTTTTAATTTTCCCAATCCCAAGAGTGTGGCATTACACTGTGCCATTCAGTGACATGTTAGAAAGGTAAAATTGACTAGGAGAGAGGCTAGGAGAACCTACAGAGTACCAACATGAGAGGATAGCCAGATACAATTTCTGTACTCAGGTTTGGTGAGCACAGTGAGCATCAGGTACTCAAGGAGTGTTACCAGTGAAATGGATAACACCTTTGTGAGGGAAACAGTTAGGTCAGACATGTAACTACAAAATGCAGATCAATTAAGAAGGAAGGCCACACACCGTGACTCTGATACCATGTGAAACTCACAAAAATAATGGAAATAATTTAGGATAGACATGGAATGCATATTATTCACAAATATGACTATATAAATACATTTGTCCTAACCATTAGTTTCATATTCCAAGAGGTCTCTTGAAATTTCGTGATTGTTGGAGCTTTTACACACCAATCCTTATGTATTAGGTGTCCAATAATTTGTAAGGTTTTTATAGTCATGATATTTAGTTTATACTGCCATGGTTGAAAATGTTGAAATTTTAAGGTTTTTTGTACTCATGATATTTGGTTTTAATTTTATGGTTGAAAAATGTCATAGTTTTAAGGTTTTACAAAGTCATGCTATTTGATCATTAACACCATCGCTGGAATTTTAAAGTTTTTCATGAAAATGATTTTGGTTTTTAATTCCATGGACATGAAATGTTGGAATTTAACCCTTAAAAAATGGTGATGCAACATCATCACTTTTGTGTTTCGAGGTGTTTTTTCATTTTTTTTGTGCAAAAATATGGGTTTTTTTGAGCTAGAGCTTCCATTTTGAGGTTACATATCTCGTTAAGTTGGTAAGATTGTTTATAAGAAAATGAAGACTTTAAGGTGTTTTAGTAGTTATAGGGCCAGAGTCATGCAAACAATGGTGACAACACAATTGACTATTATATATAGAATGGGTTACTCTGCATGTTGCAAAAGATTTTTGTTCATAAAGGTGAGCGACTACGGATAATCAAAGAGGCTCACACTTCAAAGGTTGCAGGGAATTTTAGTATTGAAAATAATTTTCCAATTTATATAGGTATGTGTACTGACCTAGAATTCAAGATGTAGCAAGGTTCATTACACGATATATACTTTCATGTACCAACAAGCCGAGTAATAAGGAACACCACTTCCTTATACACACTTGTTCGTAGGAAAGATTTTCAATGGAATTTGTGGGAGGTTTACCAACATCTAGGAAGGGACATGCCTACCTATTCATGGTAGTTAAAATATTCAACAAGATGTGCATTCTCATGCCATGGGAAAATACCGTCAAAGATCAAAGAAGTAACAATCTTGTTCTTTGAACATGTGATTCTAATCTTGATCTTTCTCATCCACAAGTCCCAAACTTCTCTTTCCTAGGATCTAAGCGTATATCTCACATGCTATGACCAAAAGCCCATTCAAATGATGCTAGTCCTTCTTTGTCAGACTAGTGACACACTTTCTCATTTAATCTCAAGGCTTCACGATTTGGAGACTTCGAAGTCGAAGGATGGAATTATAAGTGACGAGAAAATTTTCATTTGTCAGTGTTGACAATTAACATATATGCGCCATAGGATGTCAATAGTAATGACAATAAGGAGTTGGGAAGTAGAGCACTTGGTGGTCTTGATGGTAGGGTGCTTAATAGTAGACAAAATAGTTGACGAAAATGACTTTTTGTCTCTCGGTGTCATCACTGAACAAACTAATTCCAAAAGGATGTCGGTGGTAAGCACTCGATGGTCTTGGCAGTGGAACGAGATTGCAAATTACATGAATTTTTCTGTTCTTCTCACTCTGTCAATCTATGTCTCGACACTATTGGTTTATCAGAACACATTTAGACGGAAGGGGGATTTATAGGGAGAGGTTCCCGTCTCTGTAAACACATGAAGACTTAAAAATTCCATACTTAACTAAGCAAAACTCTGTATGGCCTTTACCATGGCAATCAAACTTCGCTTCTGCTATGCACTCGATCTATTCAACCTGCATGTAATTCAATCGAACTATTGCAAAAAACCTCGTAAATGCACAACATTGATAACACACAGAGAATATGATACTGAATATTCAAATTAGAGGAAATTTCAACTCAAAAATAACTACTTAAGAAAAAATTAAGAAATTAATAAAATAATGTCATGTAGACAATTCTTTAATATATCTTTTTTATTATTTTACTTTGATCAAAATTACCAAAATTACTAAAATAAATTCATGTTATCAAAATGACATATATATTTTTTTTTTAAATTAATTTATTGCACAAGATTTAATGAATTTTAATTAAAAATTAATTTAAATTTAAATTTAAATTGAATTAAGATCTAAATTACCTAAATTTAAATTAAAAAAACAAATTTAAAATTTAGTTAATTTAATTATCAAATAAGTCTTTTTTATCAAATAACCGTATTATATATTTTATATTGAATTAATTTATTTAACACACAATTAATAAAATTTAAATTTTAAAAAGTTAAATTAATTAATTACACAAAAATGAGCTTTTATTAAAATACACACACATTATTACATAAGATTAATAATTTAAATTAATAAAATTTAGAATTAAAAGTAAATTTAAGATTGAATCAGTTCGCCGGCATTAAAACACACCCAAACCATTTTTTACCATTCATTAAAATTCTCATATTATAAATTTGATAGAATAAGATATTAATTTTATATTTAATATTTAATGTAGTTTTGGATCACTTCGATACCATTATATTAATTTTAATATTCAATATAGGTAAAGGATTTTGACTGGCTTGCACATTATGACATGGAAATTCAATTTTAACTTTCTAAAATCAAATTTCCTCTAAATTTTAGAAGGAAAGGGAAAATAAAAGGTTATATAGTTGGCATCGTTTCCGTTCACATATAATCAAAACACTCCAAGCCTCACTTTCAATTTTCTCTCCAAAATATAATCATACAAGAGAGAACTCTTTTAATAATGTTCTCGTACAAATCCAACAACCCAAATATGTTTCCTATATTATCTAACAAAATCCATACTTGACTACATTATCTCTTTAACATTGAAACTAAATGACACTTGACTAACTTCCCAACAATTTAAATTCCTTCTAGTCTATAACTATGAAAAATATTACAAATTTAAATAACTTAGAGAACCAAACTTCCCTCGATAAATTAAGTGGGGAACCAACTCCCTTAATAAATGGTGTTTTACCTAAGAAGGTCAAAGTTGATTTTCACTTGTAGATGCTCTTGCATCAGACTCTGAACGAAGAAAATATTTTTTCATCAGCTCAACATTTGTGCCATACTTGATGATATCTGCTTTGGTCATCCATGTAGCATCTTCGACCTTTTGGTACTTCCATTTGACTAGATACTGAAGATACTCTTTACATTGGTTTTCTTGACTATTTTTTGACCCAAGGTTGTTTCAATTTCATTTTGAGCTGCTTTTAGAAGTTGCCTCTTCCACTTTTTGGTCTGATATTCATCACTTAGATGTGAATCTTCTATAACACTATTTGATTTCTTGAAGGGATATAAGTCTTCTACATTGAAAATTGGTGATATTCCAATGTCTTCTGGGAGTTCTATCTCATAAGCATCAGAAGAAAATTTCTTCGAAATTTTACATGGACCAATTTTCTTGAGATTAATTTAGTTGTATGTCCCTACAAGAAATCTCTCTTTTTCTCAAATATGTCAATACTAGGTCATTGAATTCAAAATCCAACTATCTTCTTTTCATATATGCTCTTTGTTTGTACTTATCGTTATTCTCTTGCAATTTCTACTTGACTCTTTCTTGAAACTCTTGCATATTCACTACAAAATATTCACCTTCTGCACTTATGAGCTCCTGCTTTCCCAAATTCCTGAATTCATACACTCTCGTAGGGTACGTTCCATAAATTATTTGGAATGGACTCATCCCCGTACTTCTGTTGGGTGAGTCATTGTAATCGAACTCAACCTGAGTAAGTATCTTATCCCAATGTTTGGGATGTTCATTCACCAAGATTCTTAGAATTTTTTCGAGACTTCTATTTACCACCTCTATTTGTCCATCTATTGGGGGTGATAAGGTGAACCAAAGTTTAAACTAGTGCCTAGTTTCTTCCATAAAGTTCTCCAAAAGTTGCCTACAAATCTTGTATCCCTGTTCGATACAATGATTTTGGGAAATTAATTTATCCAAATTTAAAAAGGGAATGAAATGAAATGTAGTTTTAAAATCAAACATGAAGATATAGTGAAACTGAACTTTAGTTAATAAAGAGAAATGCTGAAACAATTTTCATGCATAATGAAATCAAACTAGCTAAAATGGTGGTAGCTTATCTATGAGAAGAGAGGTGACAACTATGCGCTTTTTTGAAATGTGTTCCAATGAGGCTCAAAGGAATTTTTATCATAAAGAAACATTGATAAACCCTAAACATCCAAAACCCTTAAACTAGGAAATGAAGGGCCAAAGGCTTATGAGCCCTCATGGGGTAAGTTGGAACATCAATTTCGATGGGGTTGTAACTTTAGCATACGATCTCTATTTAGCGTGCATGCTAGCCCATTAGAAATATTTATTCAAGGAGAAAAAAATTGACCATTGACAAATATAGTAGTCGTTAGTCTGTATCCCCAAAAAACACTATTTAGGACCTCAAAACGATTCCATAAGTTCAAGACCTAAAACTTGCCAAAATAGGAAAACTATGGTGTGAGCCATGGAATATGTGGGTGGCCACCAATATCCACATGGATCAATCCTCCCCCCTTAAGAAGTAGTGGTCTCCATTGCGTTGAGTGCCTCTATAAGGTGTGGAAACTTTTGCTAAACTTGGTTCCTAGTGAGCCACTTGCCTTGGTGCAGGAGGTGTCCTGCTTTGACAAACCGATACATTTGGATCCTTTTTTTGGTGAGAATTCTTAATTTCTATGTCCATTATTTGATCGGTTGTGGCCTATTCAATGCATTATGGGTTGAGCTTTTTCGGTGTCATCTGCTTTGCAATTTCTGATATGTCCAATAGTTGTGGAAAGTATGGCCGAAGATAGTCCACATTGAACAATGGGTGCAAGAAAAGGAATGGGGGGATACTTGGCTCAAAAGTGCTTTCACCCACTGCCTTTGTTATGGTGTAAGGTCCATAACGGAGTTGCCAAAGCTTCCTATGGGCCCCTGTAAGGCGTTCCTTCTGCAAATGTAACCAAACCTTATCTCCCACCTGAAAATTGTGTGGCACCCTATGCTGATCATGCCATTGCTTGTACTTAGCATTAAATTTTT
>APFE030726233.1:0-20495 GCA_000404065.3 Pinus taeda | reverse complement strand
TATATAGATATAGTGTCAGACTGTGTCACGATGGAGAGTGGCTTCTTTCTCTGAATAAACGTGGAGGGAGCCGTTGCTTTTTAATCGAAATTGAAGCAGGACATCTACGTTTTCAGAATAATGCCGTCGTTTCTTAATAATATCATCTCTGTGTCATGCCTCTGACAAGATTTAATCATTACTTTCAAGATGATGATGAGGGATAAACTGTTAGCTAGCTTTTTTAAACGAACAGAGATAATTGTTTTTTAAATAAATGACTGTTACATGGCGGCGAGGAAGATAATTGCTTATTGAGGGAATGATTGTTGTAAGTGGGTGGGATGGAGGGAGTAGCTGTTTTTCATCCCGAAAAGCAAAGCATGGACTATCTGTTGCACTTTTAAATCTCGTAGATAATTAATTGTAGAGGGAATGACCGTTGCAACTTGCAAGATGGAGAGTGGCTGCCTTTTCGGAAAACACAAGAGGGAGTGGGCTCTTTTTTTACCAAACTGAAGCTGAGTTGGCAGATTCATTCTCTGAATAAGGCTATATATTTTTTTTGAAAATAATGTCATCATTTGACTAGATTTAAATGTTACTTACGATGGTCAGGGGTAATCGGTAACGGTCTGCTCGTTTTGTGAAGTGATGTGTCACCTGATCACATATCATTATCTCAACATTGTATGATGAGTCAGGAGTCAGGATTTTGAATTAGAATAACTTACTTCTGTCTTTATTACAAATTTTTTTACACGTTAATCGACGACATGGTTTGATTTTTAATTACAGAAATGAGGGATAACCGTGAGAGACGGTAAGTACAGAAATGAGGAATAACCGTGAGAGACGGTAATTTAAGTTTTGATAATAATATCATCTCTGTGTCATGCGTCTGACAAGATTTAATCATTAGGATGTGTACATTACTAAGGCATTACATTATTATTTTCTCAAGGTGATGGTTACTGATAACTGTTCGCTAGCTTTTAAACGAACAGAGATAATTGCTGTAAATGGGCGGGATGGAGGAAGTAGTTGTTTTTCATCCCGAAAAGCATGGACTATCTCGTAGATTATTAATTGTTGAGGGAATGATCGTTGCAACTTGCAAGGTGGAGAGAGTGATGCCTTTTCGGAAAACACAAGAGGGAGTGGGCGCTTTTTCTACGAAACTGAAGCTGAGTTGGCAGATTCATTATTTGACCAGATTTAAATGTTACTTACAAGTTACGATGGTGATGGGTAACGGGTAACTGTCTGTTCGTTTTTTTTGTTTTTTTGTTTTTGTTTTTGTTTTTTTTTGTTTTTTTTTATTTTATTTCTGGTAGAGGGCTAGAGAACCATTTTTAAGAGAATAAGCAGTTGTAGAGGGTTAGAGAACCATTTTTAAATTTTGTGAACAATTTTTAAATTTGAACATAATTTTGAGCTAAGGAATGAGAGCAAGTTACTTTTGAAAAAATTAGATATAAAATTGAGTGATTTTCTAGCTTATTCGTACTTAGTGAGTTCTTTGACCTTCAAATTTTGATACACATAAGCCACATAGATATTTCAACGTTTTAAATTTACTTATTTTTGAACATTTTCCTAAATTGTGAAATAAAAATGGTATAAAATAGTGAATAAAGGATAAATTAGTTATATAAATTAAGTGCTCGTTAAATACACATAGAAATTAATAAGCGAAATAGTGGATAAAATTAATTAAGCGCTCGCAATTATAGACATGATATTCTTTTTAATTAAATTGAAAAATAACACTGTATAACTATGCTTGAAATAAATCGAAATTGTTTATCATGGCGAGTATGTAAACTATTTCAAGCAATAAACATGTAACAAGAAAATGATAGTAAAAAAACAATAACTAAGAAAGATTCAACGATATTTGCAAACATCGCAATTTTCTTAATGAAATTTAACATAAAAAAGGAAATAACCATTTTTGTACAAATCTCAACCTTATGTGCTAGGAGCTATTAAAAATATTTAGTGGATATTCAATTGAGTTAAATTTTTATCATACACATGATAATAATTGTCCAAGGCTTCTTATTTCAACTTCACATGGATGAGGGAATATTCTAAATGTATGTTTAGTCTTAATGATTATCAACAACTATATAGCGTCTTAAAGAGTTTGTTAGGTTGCATTGACTTTTAATAAATTCAAAAAACTAGATTCTTGTCAAGTGGCTCCCAGCTCACCAATTTCCTAGGGATTTGAGATTATTCCAATTCTAATAAGTTTCTCCATGATAAGTTCCTCGTTATTATTTATAACATTCACTTATATATAATAAAATTTTATTTAACAAAATGGCGTATTACTTTTAATAAATTTAAAATATTATATTCTTGACAAGTGGTTCCCCACCGACCAATTTCCTAGGGATTTGAGATTATTCCAATTCTAATAATTTCCTCCATGATAAGTTCATCATTATTATTTATAACATTCATTTATAATTCTTTTTTATCTTAAGTTAAAGTTAACCCATAACTTTTTATACATGGCTAATTAGGTAAATGTGTACATTACTAAGGCATACTTCGTGCTACAATAGTTTTTTTTGGTTATTTTTATGAAGCCTATGACTATATGGACTACATTAATATTTTTAATGTGGTTGTATTAGTTTACAATTAAGTTTAAATTATGAGAATCGTATTCCGAAATAAGTAAATCTATCAAAATAAATATAATTTGTATTTTTTTAATTAGTTTCTTATTATTTTTTATATAATTTGGATTTATTTAATTATATTATCAATTTTAATATTAACGGAAAATAAAAACCCCCAAGGGTGCGCGGCTTGTTAGCCAACGGTACTATAAGGCATTCGTGTCATTGTGCAAGTCACAGGTTCAAACCTTGTCTTACTCGTGTATTGTGATTGGGTGTAGTGCATTTGCACCTTGCAGGATGTTAAAGTGACAGTTGTGGAGAATCAACCCTATGTCACATGAGTACAAGAGCCAGAATGTTATCGATTCTACTAATCGCAAAAAAAATTGATTATTTAAAAAATAAAAATTAATAATTTTTTATTTATTGATTTAAATAAATTCAAACTAAACATAATTTTTCAAATACCCTATATGATATATAATATTTGAGTTACAAAGGAATTTTAATTATGTTTTAAATTTCTTACTAAATTTATTTTGAATTGATTTTAATTAGAAAAAGTTGCTTTCTCCACAATTAGTTCAAAGTATATGAAGAGATGTATGGGATGTGATAATCTAGATATACTAGTAACATTGATTCCAAAAACCTTTTATTTGATTCCTTTATTTACTTTACTTGAATATGGCTATCATGATGCAGAAGTAAGTGGATGTCATTTCTTCGTCCAAATGATTTGGTTTGGTTCTATTTCCTTGCGCAAAATAATTTGGTCTTATTTTATAAGAGAAAATAGTATCATTCACCCAAAAAAATATTTTAATATTGACACAAGACAATCTGCGTATACCCATAGTATGCATACAAATGCATATATCTATTGTTCCCCAGGAATTTCAGACCCTCTACCGAGCAAACCTTCTTTAAAGAATGGCTTAAGGCCCCCTTTATTAAATCTCTACGGAAACGCTTTATAATTGACCACAGTCTAACACTTTATCAATCCTTTCATCAAAACTTTATACTCCATCATAAACCTTTATTAATCCTTATGTCTGCACATATATCCAAACCCATCTTTATAACTATGGTTATTCACGGACTTACCCATAAACCTCCTATCGGCACTTTATTTCTAGCATAATGTTTAAATGATAGAAATATTCCATAACACACGTAAACCATACCTTTTCGTATTTCTTCAAGCTTTGCACATTTAGCAATGCTCCCTTTATCACAATCGCAGGATTTCAAAGACTCCTTATAAGACTCCTTTCGCGTCCGATATGCGGTGAGCTACAACTGAACTTCAAATAACATAAATCGCATCCATTACCTTCTCAAGTTTTCTCTCATTGCACATTGCAATTGAAAATCGCAATTGATAAGGGCCACGGTACATATAGTATGGAATATTTTGATGCGATCTAATCATCGATCACATTAGACATCGCACTTTCTTATGGCCCAAGCTTAATTCATTCACCATTGGAATATTGCGATGCATGATTTAACAATGATCCTCTACTATTGGTCAAAGCACATGATCCAACGGTCAACAATTACATCACTCTTCGTAAATCGCAAATTTCTTGAGGCCGAGGTTTATTCACTCCTATGATATGTTGTGATGTGATTCCAATTGTTTCATTCTATGCGACTTAATATTGTTTGTTGATCTGTTAGATCCAACGACTCTTGTGCATCGATTCTTCACCTCTTCATCCATCTCTTTACTTGGGGTTTTTGCCATTCCTTCAACATTCTTATGTGTTTTTGGGTTTCCTCAGGGTTTCTCATCCTTCCGCTATTCTGTTTTGCCACTCTCTCCTGAGCTTAACTCCGCATGTTCTTAGCACAATCGCTCCCGAATCTTGACTGTGATCCTCAAAATGGACTCAAGCAATTCATTATGATCCTCCATTTCATTCTTTTCCTCTATATTCTACCCTATATCCACCTGCAACCTCTATTACGCAAAATACTCAAGTTCACACACATATTATAATTGAATTACTCCACACACACATGCAAACTCAGAATTGAGTTGTTTGTACTAATAAACAAGTATTTACATAAGAGTCTCCCTCTCTTTAGACCGCTCTTCTAATGTCAGTGTCCTCTGTTTCACAATCTTCCTGTAGGCTTACAGTCACACTTTAACTAGCTTAATTATCAAACCAACTAATTATATAACCTCTGAATTTTCCTTTCAGGTTTACATTTATACAAAAGGATTCTTCAACCAATTCCTGGTTTAGATCCATAAACTTCTCAACAAAATCCTAAAATCTCTTCCTTATCTCTAAGGATCCTGTCTAATCCACAAAATCATGAACTAACTACTAATATAAGTTTTACAATTAATTCTCAAATCTCTCAATCTCTCAACAATCCTAAATATCTCATGTTCTCCTACATTTGAGAACATTTACAAATATGTCGCATAATTCTTAATTAAATCCTATTCTCATTAAAATCCCTCAAAAACATAAATAATTGCATTACTTCAACACTTAGGAAACCACCTTCCTTAAAACACAAGGCCCCCTATGTCTACTAGGATAAAATGATATTGTTGAGCTAAATGCTCATGCATCAGACTCCCAAAGTATAAAATATTCATGATCTCCTCACCATGTATGTTCATATGTTGATAGAAAACCTCCAGGGTCACAAACTTTAGTTTGTAACTGCCCAAATGCCTTTCACTTTTGTTGTTATTGTATGTCTGCTACCTTTTGTTTCATCTTCCTCTCCTTGTCAATGAGGTTCAAGTTCTGACTCATCATCCTTCCTGCTACTATCAGTCTCCTCCATACAGACTGTTTCATCATCAACTGCCATAATTCTTCAATCTCTATTTCCAACACATCCTTGGACTGGTCCATACTTTACCACTTACTTATACCTCTTTCTCTTTGCTTCAGGTTGTTTTTGATGTCCACTAACTCTTCAAACTGTTGTTTTTCTCCTTGAAGTTGTCGAACTCTGGACTGATCCATACTCTGCCACTTACTTCTACCTCTTTCTCTTTGCTTCAGGTTGTTGCTGCTATTCACTAACTCTTCAAACTTTTGTTTTTCTCCTTGAAGTCATTGAATTATATCACTTACTCTTTCTCCTGCACTTACTTTTTCTTCGCTTATTTTTACTTGTTCTGCCTCCCTTTCATCCTTACCCTCTTTCATGATTATCTCTCTTTGTATTGAATCCTGACTGTCTAGCATTCTCTCCAACAATTGAACATCTTTGTTCCATGGATTTAACACTTCCAAGAAATCTTCTTCTTTCATTTTTATTTGGCTACTCATTTGTGCCAAATTTCCTCCAGCATCTGCAACTAAATCTACACTCATAAATAATTTATTAAAATAAAAAACATAAGGCCTCAGTACCTCTCCTTCCTTTGGAAACACTTTATTACGCTTCTCTAATTTCTCCTCTTCTATCAGCACATCACTATGATGATTGAACTTCTTTAAAGACTTCCCTAAATAATTATCTAATACACTCTCAAGACTATTAGTTAGTATTCTCTCCACATCATCTGCGCTAATGATGCCTTTATGATCTTTTCCACTATAGTGAACTCCTTCCTCTACAATCACACTGTCACACTATGAATTTCCTAGCAAATACTCCAGCAACTCAATTTCTTTGTTACACTTCATAAGTACTTCATCATTACTTATGATTCCTACACTTATACACAAATTATCAGTTTGAAAATTAGATGGCTCAACAGTCTCAACTGTTGCTTCACATTTAAGTTCTTCAGACTGAATTTCATCTCCTTTCACAAGAATTTTTTCCCATCATGGTGCAGCTTCAAACATCAATATATTACTAGGTTCTTTTTGCTACAATAATTCATTGCTTTCTTCATTCACGAGACATTCTCCGTCACTTTTTACTTCAGAGTTTTTATCTTTTGAAAAATACTCTTCCATACTTTTGACAACTTCAAAATATTTCTCATCCTCTGCATATCCTATAATCACATCAAAATTATTAAATTCAACAACATAAGATTTTACATTCTCTTGTTGGTTTGCATTTGTCCAACAGTTCAGAAAATCATCAATAATTCCTTCTTCTTCACCCAAAACTTCACCTTGCTCTCGTTCACAAATAGACACTTCCATTTCCAACTTAGCTTCTCTTATTTTTCCCACCAGCCACCTTACATGCCTATGTTGTAGCTTTGTCTATAACCTATGCCACGTTACTAGCTTCTTCTTTAAGACCCAACCTTGTCTTTGGCTTTCCTCTAGTATCATCCTTAATACATTGAGTTGTTCTTTCATCTCAAAAATTTCCTTGTCAAATTCCTCTTGGCTCATTCTCTTGCCATTTACCTTGGCATCCTTCTTCTTCATCTTTCTTCTGCTGTGGTCTTCTTCCTCATAGCCTTTTCTATGACTATCACTAATAATTTTCTCCTCCATCTCTATGATTTCCTCACTCACTCACTCACTATGAGTTGCATTAAAGCCTCTACAACAATAAGACTTCCTTGCTGCCACTTATCTCACCAAGTTTTCCTCTGTACTTGGTCTTTTGGAAAGCCCTTGGTTCTCTATTTCTGCAACCTCGTTTTGAGCACTTCTCTCTGCTCCTTCCAGGTTTCAACTCATCTGCACTTTCTATTTCAATCACCATGAAATAATTGATTATGACCACCACTTTTTTCACTTGGAAACTCTTACGAGCTTCCTTCATTACTTACCAATTCTACCCACATCCGTTGTGGAATTGCCTTTGTGAGTTGCAACAATACTTACGTAGTAACAAGTCTCCTTCTTGCTACATATGCCTCACTAAGCTTCTTTCCTTTGAGCTCAGTCTGTTAGAATTTCTCTAGTTATTTCTTTTGGAACCAATTGAGCACTCCTTGCTCTAGGTTTCTACAATCTTCTCACCTTCTTATGTTGTTATCTATGCATCAATATAAAGACCACACACTCTCCAATCTTCAAATCAAATTAAAACAAAACATATCATTCCACATTTAAGATATTTGCATGATCTTGCTCTACCATTCACCTTCACTTTGAATGGATTGTCCTTTGTTTCTTGCATCTGCAAGTTATGCTAAACATTATCTCTATGTGCTTATTATTTGTCATATTAGAATGTGATCTCCTCTCACCTGCATACACATCTTAACACATAAATATGTTCTAAATTATCTTCAAAGAATTTTTCACACAAAATTTCTTTGTTCTTTAATATCAAATGTTTCAGCCGCAATTCAGCTTTGATACCAATTTGACGGAGGACAACCTACGTATACCCACAATATGCATATATCTATTTTGCCCCAGGAATTTCAGACCCTCTACTGAGTCAAACCTTCTTTAAAGAATGGTTTAAGGCCCCCTTTATTAAATCTTTGTGGAAATGATTTATAATCAACCATAGTTTAACCCTTTATCAATCCTTTCATCGAGACTTTATACTCCATCATGAACCTTTATTAATCCTTATGCCCGCACATATATCCAAACCCATATTTATAACTATGGTTATTCACGAACTTACCCATAAGCATCCTATCAACGCTTTATTTCTATTATAATGTTTACGTAATAGAAATATTCCAAAACACACATAAACCATACCTTTTCGTATTTCTTCAAGCTTTTCACATTTACCAATTCTCCCTTTATCACAATCATGGGATTTCAAAGAGTCCTCCTAAGACTCCTTTCGCGTTTGATATGTGATGAACTACAACCAGACTTCAAATAACATAAACCACATCCATTACCTTCTCGAGTTCACTCTCATCGCACATCGCAATAAAAAATCACAATTGATAAGGGACACGGTAAATTTATTATGGAATATTGCGATACGATCTAATTGTTGATCGCATCGGACATCGCACATTGCACATGGCACTTTCTTATGGCCCAAGGTTAATTTGTTCACCATTGGAATATTGCGATGCATGATTTAACAATGATCCTCTACCATTGATCAAGGCACATGATCCAACGCTGAATAATTACATCACTCTTCCCAATTCGTAAATCGCTTGAGGTTGAGGTTTATTCACTTCTATGATATGTGGGATGTGATTCCAATTGTTTCATTCTATGCGACTTAATCCTGTCCGTTGATCTGTTAGATCCAACGACTCCTGTGCATCGATTCTTCACCTCTTCATCTATCTCTTTACTTGGGTTTTTCACAATTTCTTTAATATTCTTATGTTGTTTTGGGTTCCTTCAGGGTTTCTCATCCTTCCGCTCTTCTACTGCACCACTCTCTCCTATAACCTCTATTATGTAGAATACTCAAGTTCACACACAAATTATAATTGAATTACTTCACACACACACGAAAACTTAGAATTGAGTTGTTTGTATTAATAAATAAGTATTTACATCAAAGTCTCTCTCTCTTTGGCTTGATATTCTAATGTTAGTGGCCTCTCTTTCAGAATCTGCCTATACGCTTACAACCACACTCTAACTAGCTTAATTATCGAACGAACTAATTATCTAACCTCTGACATTGCCTTTTAGGCTTACATTTATACAAAAGGATTCTACAACCAGTTCCTGGTTTAGATCGAAAAACTCCTCAACAAAATCCTAAAATCTCTTCCTTATCTCTAAGGATTCTCCCTAATCCACAAGATCATGAACTAACTCCTAATATAAGTTTTACAATTAATTCTCAAATCTCTCAATCTCTCAACTATCCTAAATCTCTCTTGTTCTCCTACATTCGAGAACATTTACAAATGTGTCTCACCATTCTTAATTAAATCCTATTCTCATTAAAATCTCTCAAAAACCTAAATAATTACATTAATTCAACACTTAGGAAACCAAATTCCTTAAAACACAAGACCCCCTATGTCTACTAAGAGACAATGATATTGTTAAGTTGAATGCTCTTGCATCAAATATAAAAACGTTAGGTATTTAAAAAAAGTAAATTATTTTAATAATATTTTCTATATAGTGATGTGAGAAGTTAGAGTGTAATGATAAATCATCGAGTTAGTTACCAAACAAATGTGCATTCTCTAATTATTTTTGTATATAATGAGCATTTAATTATCAATTGAAATATTAATATTGAATAGTTTTAGTTGTAGAAAATCAACCAAAATAGAACCATTCATATAAGATAAAATTTCAAGGAATAAAAGGGTTGACTAGAGAATTTGTGAGTACTTGTGTTTTTCCTTAGTTAAGATTCAATATATGTTTTGGTGTATATAATAAAATTCATTTACTATCATCGAGACATTTAATTATTATTGGATTAAGTACTAGTATAGATACATCTTAACCATGGATCGAGCAACAACATAGAGGGATCCAATTTTTTATAACATCTCCACTCTTTAAGGTAGTAAAATGAATCGATTTACTTGCTCAAATGCACCATTTTTTTTCTTCCTTGAGTTTTGTCATTTCCATAATTATTTTATTCTTATTTTCATTTTTTCTTAACTTTATCATGTATATAAAACACTACGAGATCAAATGGACCATTATATGTATATATATTATTGTCTACTTGACCCTTGTATCATGATATGAACACTCACACAAGGTTTATAATAATATTCTTACTTAGGAACTACATCCTTTATACATATACACATGAGTTTTGGTTCTCAATATAATATTACATGGTTTTCCACCATGGCGGATTGTCACAGGTTTAAGCAATTTCAATTGCAAATGACTGTTACCTCGATATTGGTCACATGAAGTGTTATCTAGTGTATGTATCTGCCTTATCCATGGTGTTTACCGTTCGATTTGTCTCTCTATTCAACCCTTTGAGAGAAATTATATTATGTCATGTTTTAAAGATACCCATGCTATTTGGTCATGCTCGTTGACACTCCGCTATCTACCAACCACATGTCATCATTGTTTGTAAGGGAAATTGTCAAAGAGGAATAATAGAAGAACTCATTTTAACCTTTCTAATTTTATTATTTTTCATCTTCATGAATGTCTATTGTGGAAGCATGTTGTTTCCATTTTATTTTCTTGTTAGTAATATTATGGAAATCTTGCTTGAAATATCCATATTCTTAACAACCATGGCATTATATCTTTCACAATGTATTTCTTCTTCTTGGTGGAAGAAGATCCCTTTCCTGAATTTTTGTATGGAGGTCCAAATTTCTTCTTTCCTTTTTTCTTGAAATGAGCAGCAAAGGATTGATCTTCCTCATATTGCAAATATCTCATCATTAATAGCTCTTCTTGTTGAACACCTAATGTCCATGGTTGTTCAAATGTAGTAGATTCCTTCCAACCTTTTATATCTTGTGTAAACGCATTCGACAAGCTAGGAAGATCATGTAATCACTAGTTCTTGTTCAAGGATAGATTCTCCAATTTCCTGAATCTAATCCCTTATTTTATGAAATAATTATGAAGTAAGAAGCCACATTGTTGTTGTTTGTCATCCTTTTACTTCAGAGTTCATTCTTCAACCTCATAGATTAATCAACATTCTTTATAGCTTAGTGTTGTAGCAGCTACAACACCCTACAAAATTTTGGCCTATACATTTCAGAGCCTTGCTCGATATTGCACATTATTGTCAAAAACTCTAAGATTTATTTCATGTATCATTTTTTTATCGTTTTCGCCTCTTTTTTTACTTAAGATAAATGTCAACTTTTCACATGTGGGTTGTCGCATCAAGTGTAAAAGATCATTCTGGTGATTTCAAGGGTCCATCTTTATGTTAATGAGTTGTCCTAACCACATAAAAACCTATCACACCCATTCACAATGTTTTGAGCATTGTTGTACAAGTGTCATCATGGTCGTTGTAAAGTGTATCTATAGTGTCGCACTTGTCATAATTGGTCATAAAGTAGTCACACATAGGAAAATGTATTGTTTACGAGTCATGGATGATATATGTTATTAAGTCATCAAGTATTCTAAGTGTTAGATCACAGTGGAAGATTTATCACTTCACACATCAGTCTCACTGGTCTAACACTTAACCATTTCCAAATAAGATTTCCGACCCCACAACTTGACCTCACCCAACCTGCATAGATCGCAAATTGCACAATTCTAGTCCTCTAGCTATGACCTTAAACTTCGATTCTGCACAATGCATAACTCCTGACTCCTAGGACTACTGCATTGTGTAATTCCTAAGCCCAAGACATATCCTTCACCTCCAGAATTGTGCAATCCTCTCAGATAGCTTGGCCTTAACTGTGCATGACGCAACTAGAAGCCAAACCCTGAGCTCTCTCATGGAGCCTCTGAAATGCACAATCCCATAGTGGACCACCCTCCTTTCCTCTCAAAACTACACAAAATTCTCCTGTAGTGACCATCCCTGTAACCTATCCCACTCACTACCAAAATTGCGTAGACATGTCCCTCAACCTAGCCTAAATAGCACATTGCACAGTCTCAGGCCTCAAGCCTCATTCGTGGTTGCTAGAACTATGGAATGCACAGTCACTAAGCCACCCTTTCCACCCTTCTACTCATTTCAAGATCAGTCCATTAATTAGAATTCATCATCTTAGGCTAGGATTTTTTTTAGGTTGATGTCTTATTGTCATGATTGAATTGTAGATATAGGTGTCTTATCATACGATGGTGTGATGATGAATAATGTGATGAAGGAGGAGGACGTGAAAAATACATTCATGTAGCTAAGCATGCAAGCTAATTTATCAAGGCAAAGAAAAGGGACACCAACTCGCGATCAGAACTCAAGACTTGAGACCATTGAAGATTCCTATCACCAAGCCATGAGTAGGTGGAAGGAAAGAGAATTCTCAAGAAGACATTATTCATAGCAGCAACAGTGGCTTGAAAATTTCCACATCATTCATGCAGTTCATATCAACAGTTCCATGTCATTCCTTGTCATGAGTTGTCATATGCCACATCATCATTATGAACCATGTATATTGTATTCATTGTAAAGTAGAAGTCCAAAGGACACATATGTAATATGGAGAGTCATGTAAGCTGAAAAGTGATAGGAATTCAAACATTCATGAGGGTAGTCAAAGAGTCACAAGGACGGGAAGAATTGCCCCTTGGTTATATATACTCCCTCATTATATGAGTAATGGGTTTTTCATCTTGTCTCATCCCGCAAGGAATTAGAGAGATAAGCTAGTTCTTTTGAGGAGAAAAGAGTCGCTCCGATGCTCCACTACTGGAGCTAGTGATGTTCATTGTATACGTGTGCCTTGGAACTTGTTCTTAATATCATAATCCCTCCGGGCCAATACTTTCTTCATGTATGGATTATGGATATTTGTAAGACTATTCTATGAACATTTGTAATTCATTTTTACTTTTATATGTGTTAAAGTAGTTGAATTATTTCAGTTATTTTGGGATGCATGTTGTGAGAATATGATGTAATTGTTATAAACATCGTTTGATCCTTGTGGAGTATTCCACTGTATATTCGACATACCTTCCTTTACACATTGATTTCATTACCTCCTCATCTATCTAGACTATTTTTCTTGATGTTGTGTAGATACTTCTTGTTTATGTGTGTCTCCATTAGGGTGGTAATACCACCTATCTCTTAGAGGCGAAGTTCTCCCCCCCTCAACAATGAAAGAACTTAGACACACATGTCATTGAACACTCACCAAGCACACCCCCCTTGCTTTTCAAAGGCACATGTGCACTCCTCTCTCTTTATAACAACTTGGGGGCTTCACTAGAGGAGAAATAACATATCACATGGGTTCATATTGGGTGATATTTATTCAGGAAAAAATGACATAGTATAAAGGGGTGTAAAAAATGTAAATGAAAAAATGGATAGCCACAATATCTAGTGAAATTAGGGGTTTTCTAAATTGGGAAGTTGTATTGGCTTAGTATTGGTAGGGGGTTAAACAATGTGACTTTTAGAGGAATTTTCCAATATGTAGTCAAATTAAGGGTATTGTTTGATATGCCAAGAACACACGTGATATGTCGTAGGCTCATGGAGTGAAGCCCGCATGGCTAATAGTTAGAGTCGAGGAAAATCTATAAATTTACTGAAGGGTTTTCCTCTCAAGTGAAGAGAGGTTTTGGCCTTGGTAGAAAGCCAACATCTTGTGTTTTTGTTCTTATTTTTTTAGTAGTAGTTTGATGAAGTACACACACATGCATTAATAATAAGAAGAAGAATATTTTGCTGAGTAAAGGCTATGCTAATTATATTAAAAAACCAAAAAAGTATGTATAGGAGGTGAGAACCTCTGAGAGCGAGTGTTCAGCTCTCTGGCAAAACTAACATCCTCTATCTTGCTTGTCTGCATATTCAAGCTTACAAAAAACCAGCAACGAGGATATGTGCTGTGACATAGACTGACCAAGACATACATTGACTGGCATTGACCTGTAACAAAAACTGGAACTTATCCCAGACCCCGTGACCCATTACAAAAACCAGTTTTTGTGGCCAGCAATTTCATAATTGCTTCGGGCCACCAGACCAAAAATAGGCAAAAAAGAAAATACAGCATTCACCTGATAACAAGCTTACCCAAAACGCACTTGCAATTAGTTGCCCTGCTTCTTGCGCTCCTCCGCTGCTCGCTCCAGCTCTCGCTTCTGGCGGTCCTCTGCTGCGCGAACCGGGTCCCGTTCCCAGGTAACTTCCATGCCAGCCGGAATGTCTTCAATACGCTCGATGCCCGGAGGTAATTTGAGGTACAAAGTGTAATCGAAGGTGTCTTCCGACTCTTCAGGCTTCGCCTTACTCGGAGGAGAGGGGGGCTGGTCGATATGAGCTTCCTGGAGAGCCTCTGGAAGACCTTCTGTACTAAACACAGGTTCCTTCCCCTTGAGACTGGTAATTTCTTGTAAGGCCTCCGCTTGCTCTGCTGAGTAGCCATAGGTGCTGTCTTCATCCATCTTGCTTTGAGGTTCCGGACTGTAAGAGCTGTCGTTCATCTTGGAATTGCTGTCTGAGGAGGGGGGCGTCTTTTCCTTCATATCCGCCTGCCAATTTCCCTCCGCCTCATCCTCCTCAGCGAAAATTACTGTAATCATGGCTTTCACAACTGGTTTGTCCCTCTTGCGGCGATAATAAAGGGTCGCCGTCTGCACTTCGTTATTCAAATCCGCCGCAGAGGAAGCCGAATCACCCGAATCACCCGAGGGAGGCGAAGCACAGGCCAGAGGAGTAATACGCCTCGGGCTTGAAGGGCGACTGTCCCTGGTTCGGCTCTGGCCAGAATTACCGCCCCTGTGAGGCCTGCGATACCCACCACGCGGAGCTATACTGATTCCAGAAAAAAACTTAAAGGCCTGGTGCCTTCTGCGAACAGAAAGAGTGTCACAGAGAATGAAACCGCGTTGGTTCCGTGTCTCGACTTCCACCTGCAAGTGTACTCTGGTCGATTGCTCACACACAATGTTAGTGAAACAGGGGAAAGACTCAAGGGTGGGAATTCTGCCCTCAGAGCTTCCCTCTTCCACTCCCACCTGAACAACCAACTCTCCAGAGCGACAGCCGAACTGCAAACAGAGCCATAAGAAAGTTTCCGCCATAACCAAATATCTGCTGTCTGCACCTTGGGAAGACCCCGACAATGAAGCGCCATTAATGCGCGTTAAATTCATTCGGGCAAAAACCAGCCCGTCGCTCATGGCACCCACCTGGCTGTAGCGTGGCACCATGCCTTCGGCGCGTGGACGTCCTGTCATAATTAATTACCTCCCTTAACACCCGCATCCGGGTAATAAGAAGAAGAATATTAAGATAACAAGAAAAAATAAAAAGACTCCACAAATTGTTATCAAGTCAAGAAGAATCACACTACACCTAATTTCCCTTGATTCCTCAACATGTGGCACCGATCTGGCATAGACCTCAAGATGACATGTTTTTGATGTTGACACACTATGTGGCAAGGTGATATATATTAGCATGTGCGATGCTGCTAACAAGGTGATATAGATTAGCATGTGAAATGGTGCTAACATAGAAATTGGATGGTTGTAGTAGGTGACATGGATAGTAGATGTCGGGAGGTCAACTACTAAGTGTTGGTCTATCATGAGGTTTGGACCCTTATTTTGTGCTTAAGCCAAAATATTAATAGATCTTGAAACACTTGTTGGATGACAAAGATAGAGTTCCATTAGCTAATAATGGTTATGATACTATCTTCATAGAGAAGGTTTGTTGTTCACTAATTCAAGGACAATAGTAGCAAGGTATGTGAGGGTGGCTAGGGTCCTCAAGAAGTAAATATATAGATGAAAATAGACTCGAGTGAAGAAGTATTAGAGGATTTCCTCCAAAGGTAGAGGAATCACAAACCATTAATCAATATCAGTTTGGCATAAATAATGATCCAAACATAGATATAGCTAGGACTCATAAGTGACATTGAAAGGAAGATTAACACATAAATGTTGAATTCATCAATGAACATCTTCCACTTAATTACAACCTTTCTTTGATAGACTCTTTTAGACTCTTTACATGTTCGATTGAATAGACCTCATTTTGGTGATCCTCTTTTACCTTTTTTGTAGTTCTCACATGATGTCAAGAATTAGAGGCTCATCCAATATAAAAGGAATTCTTCCCACTTTTGAAATGTAGAATAAGGAGCCATTGGGTCCACCTTCATTTCATTGGTTACTTAGATGTTTATTGCCACTTTTGTGCCCCATCCATTAGGTGTCTCTATTGGGGGAGTAATTTTAAGTTAGTGGCATGTCCCAATTAAGAGACTCAAGGTTCCAAATTTTCTAGATCCATTTTGGGCATTAAATTGAAATTCCTCGAGCAAAAAATTCACAATATTAGCATAGAATGTTGTGACACAATTCTTCATATACTTATCTTTATAATGGTGTAAAAATCACCCCAACAAGATATCATATTTTTAATATCAAGTAGGACCTATTATTTTCATTTATTTTGTATTAAGTTTAATCCACATGTTATTTTTATTAATAATGTTTAAAAGGAAAATTTCATGTATTATTCATAAAAGATATCATCTATTTACACTGAAATGATAAATTTTTAATATTATTAAATATAAGAATCCTTCATTTAAGGCTTTCACTATACCATTATGTTATTTTACATTTCATCATAGATTATTCTTCTATCCTTATAACACATGCATTATCTTTTAATATAAATAGCTTTAATTATATAATAAGTCTTTTATATTGGAATATAGATATTTAAAATTGTACAATAAAACTGTAATATTTTAAAAATGATGAGGCCATCAGCCAGCGCACATTACTGGCATGGAATATTTTTAGGCTTGGTTGACTTATTTCATAATAAAGACAGGCCGTATAAATAGAAATTGGCATGTTACATTCTTTAGAAATTGGCATATTACGTTATTTTTAATGGTGAAGTTAATCCAACCCGCTCAAAATGAGGTGGCACCATCTCTCCAAACGTCTATAAATGATGGGCATCAAACGGTTAGAAATGATGTGGCATTGTTGCTGTAAATTAGCCGTTGATAGAGCCCCTGAATCACTTTTGGATTCTCTTGTGCTGTTCACTTGAACGAAATGTCCTTCCGATGCTGGACCATTTGCATTATCATTTTGATTTTTGCCTTTCTTTTTAACCGTTTCAAAAGCTATTTCTAACCGTTTCAAAAGAAGATGATATAAACACATTCTCACACGCCGAGTACCCACTCTCCTCTTGTTGTTCCCTACGCCGAGTACCCATTCTTTATCGATGTTTGTTTGCTTAGCATGCTGGTTTCTTATGGGGTGTTTCTGTTATGGTGGGATGCTTTCCGTTCATTTCTTTGATGTTTTTCATTGTTTTTTTTGCCCTATGCGCTTCATTGCTTGTCTGTGTGATTTTATTTTTGTTGCAGAACCTGAAGCACATTTTTGCTCTGTGTTTTCAGTTTTTGGCTCTGTGATTTTATTTTTGGTGCAGAAGGTGGCGCACAAGATAGATGTGACTACTTTTAGATTTTAGATTATTCCAGAATACACGTTTTCGCCTCGCATGGAATTGACAACCAGGTATGCTTAGGGAGTAGGGGTTGCTTCATGGTTTAATAAATTTTATTTATTAATTGTTTGAGATTCAGATTTTGGAAAATTGGAAGAGTTTTAATTATTGGCATTGTAGTAGACAGAAGCCACCCATAGTAATAGTAATTATTAGTATTGTAAGGGTTCTAATAATTAATTTGCCATTTGGAACCATAAATCCTAATGGGTTGACATTAATTTCAGTAAATTACAGCTATCAGTAAATTACAGGTATCTTAATTTTCTGCTGGTTGATGTAAATTTTGTTCATGGTCTCAAGTGTTCTCATAATCACGACCTTGTTCTTTCTATGTCGCTCTCGATCTTTTAACCCTACCCTGTATTATTTAACGTTTGTTTTTTTTGGGGGTCTTCTTGGCTTTTTAATTTTGATTGTTCTGTGAACAGATCAAGAATACCTGATTCTCACTCAACCGCCTGGAATACACGAAGCCCAGTAAACATGGTTCAGCGCAAGTTCTGGTAGAGATCAAGAATACGTGATTCGCCTGGAAATAACACGACGCCCAGTAAACCTGGTTCAGCCCACCTGTAGGATTCTTTCCTAATTTTTTGGAGTCCATCTTGAATGATACTAATTTGGATCCAATTCAATCTAGCTAAAATCAACCTTCCAATTCAATATGCAGGGTCTCCCTCTATTTTTTATTTTTTCTTAGCAGATAACATAAAGATTATATTTCCTTATTTGTTGGCTACTCTAAAGAAACCTCATACATCTCAGCTTTATTATTCCGTTTTCCTTTTGGTGTTCTTGGCTTTCACAGATGCCTCAGTTTCTTCTTAATTCATTTCAGCGGTTGTAATCTCTTTGTCTCCTTGCCATAGATGCCATATCCGTTCCATTATTTTATGTTGCATCGGATCCGTTCCATTGTTTTATGTTTCGTGGTGTGAAGCAGAGCAATACAAACCTCCATTGGTTCCAATTACAATTATAATTACAGTGCTATTTCCTCAGAGCTCTACTCTCAAAACAAACCCCAATTCTTGTAATTTCAGTCAATATTCCTGAGTTTTTAGTAAGTTTCTAACTATCAATCGTGGAATTTTATACTGCGGAAATTTCAACAAAATATTCCTAACTATTCAGAAAAAAATAGCGAGTGATTTGCAAAGACGTGCTGGATATAACTAAGCATGGAAGGGATTATGAGTCAATCTGCTTAAAAATAATGAATAATTCGCCCCATCTAATCTTTTTGCATACTGACTTTTTTATTTTTATGTTTTTTTTTAAATGTCTTCTAGGTTTTGATTCCATACATTATCTCTAACTTACTATTCCTTGATTTTCCATTGCTTTTCAAATCAGATTTAGAATATTTATAAATTAATAAAATAGTAAATATGGTCTTCCTCGCTGAAATTGGAAAATTCGATTAGTAAATAGAATAATTAGATTTTATTTATTAATTATTTTTTCCCAGTTTTCTCTTAACCAGTATGTCAAACCACAAAAAGAATAGGGTATTGAGTATTTTCAATTAATGTTCTGGGTATTTAAAGTTGAATATTTTAAAGGCACTTCTCTTTAACCAGTTATAGATGTAGTTTCTATCTATCCTCTAATCTTTGCTCTTCAAGGAAACTTAATGTGTTCATTTCAGTTTTCTTTATGTTAATATATTTAACTATATAATGAGTTAAAACCACAATAGTTTTTACTGATTCCTTTACCTGGGATTAATTTATTATCGTAGTTTTATGGATCCAATTAGTGTTCGAGTGAGTTCAGATCATTACATTTATTCATTGACTTAGTTTATCTTTGTGAAGGTTTGTGGTTTTATTTAAATTGGTTTCTTACTTTCACATTTATCTGTTTGTGAATTCTTTTTCTCAATTAAAAATACAGTGGACTTAACCAGTGGCTCTCAAAATCAGTTTTGGATGGGCCATCCAATAAAAAAAAAAATTCCTCTAAAAAATTTGTTTTAGATTATTATATTTCTCTAAATACTTTTCAATTATATTTTTACATTTTACAAATATGTTTTTTATTTATATCTTATAACTTATGTTACATTTAAATTTTTAGATTATTGGATTTCTCTAAATAATGTTAAATTATATTTTTACATTTTACAAATATACTTTTTACTTAAAAATATGTTTTTTATTTATATCTTATAATTTATGTTACATCTTGATTTTCATTAGTACTTTGGTTAAATTCAATATATTTTAAATTGTATATTCATACATTTAATTTATTTTAAATAAATTTTTATTAATAGCATTTAATTTGTTTTGAGTGATCCCTTTATTAATATTGTGTTTAGTTTAATTTAAATTTTAAAATGATTTTCAAATTTAAATATTTAATTTGTTATTTAAGTTTGGAACTATATTTACTATTGGTATGACGTAGTATGATATATTTTTTAATTAAAATAACACAATGTGCAAAGAGAAAAGTTTGAAATTAAATAAAGTGATAATGTTCTTATATTTAAATATTTATGATAAAATTAAATTATATTATAAATGCTTTTTAAGATTTCCTTTGAATATATATATTTTATTAAAATTTTCAACTACAACATGTATCTATATAAATTCTTAGAAATCTAGATTGTGTTAGACTAGGGAAGGCTCACCTAGAGTAGGCTAGGATAGGCTAAATTAGACTAGGCTACACAAAGATAGAATAACTTTATGCTAGGGTGTGGTCTATCCAAAAATAGGATAGGCTACTTACTCTATAGTAGGGTAAGTTAAGCTAGAGTAGGCTAGGCTATGCTAATATAAAGTAGACTAAGGTAAGCTAGAGTAGGCTAGGCTACACTAGGCTACACTAAGGTAG